>PVJD01009993.1:0-57436 GCA_004026545.1 Mormoops blainvillei
CGTCAGAATGGCCATCATCAATAAACCAAGAGACAAGTGTTGGTGAGGAGGTGGAGAAAAGGAAACCCTCGTGCACCGTTGGTGGGAATGCAGACCGGTGCAGCCACTGTGGAAAACAGCGTGGAGTTTCCTCAAAAAATTAAACATGGAACTGCCTTATGACCCAGTGTTTGCAATTCTGGGTGTATATCTGCAGAAGCACAAAACACGAATTCGAAAGAATAAAAGCACCCCAGTGCTCGTTGCAGCTTACTTACAATAGCCAAGATTTGGAAGCAGCCTAAGTGCCCATCACTAGATGAGTGGATAAAAAAACGCTGAGGTACATTTACGGAATGGAATATTACTCGGCCATGAAAAAGAGTGAAACCTTAAACCCCTTGTGACAGCATTCATGGGCCTGGAGGGTATTATGCTAAGTGAAATAAGTCAGACAGAGAAAGACAAAGAACATATGATTTTACTTATATGTGGAATCTGCAGGACAAAGCAAATGAAGGAACAAAACAGAGACAGACTCATAAATTCAGAGAACACACTGAGGGTTGTTGGATGGGAGGAGGTTGGGGGGCTGGGTGGACATGGTGAAGGGAATAAGGAGTACAAATTGGCAGTTACAAAATCATCATGGAGATGTAAAGGGCAGCCTAGGGAATATAATCAGTAACATTGTAATAACACTGTACGGCGCCGGGCAGGTACCAGTGTTATTGGCGGATCGGTCTGTAAGTTATATAACCACTGTGTTATAAACCTGAAACTAATATAAAATATTATTGTTTTGTATGTCAACTGTAATTAAAATTTTTAATTTAAAAATTTAAAAATAATTACAAAAAAATAGAAGCTAAAATAAAAAATAAAGAAATAAACTAATGCCCCCTCAGTAATCCAAAATAAAATGATACGCAGAAACATTTTCTTAAAAAGGTGATTCCACCTGAAATCAACGTAAAGGAGAACATGCGGTAAAAGAACACCATGGAAGGTATTTAAAATGGCCAAAGTCTGTTAAGAAGGCCTTCGTGTGACCAATACTGGGGGTCCCGCACTCCCAGGAGAGTACCACAGCAGTAGGAATCCCAGCCACAGGGCAAGCCTCTTGGGGGAGGAGGAACTCTCTAGGGGCAGGCCGTTGTTCCCTCGCCCTTGACTTCTTAGGAGTTGGCCTAGCCTGCCTGTAACGGACAAAGGTGCACACGTATTCTGAAGCCAGGAAGAGGGAGAGGCAGCTCACGCTCATTGGGGGACTAGGTCCACATTTTCCCTGCCCTGTAGAAACCTGAGCAGGGCTTCGGGACTGAGTCCTCACATTAGCCCAGAGACAGGGTGATGGGTTTCAGTAAGTTGTTGAAGCAAGCCTTAATTTTTTTTTCTTTTTCCATTTCCCCCCTTTTTACCCAGCTTATGAAAAAGAATGAAGTCTTATCATTCGTGACAGCAAGGATGCACGTGGAGGATATTACGCTAAGCGAAGTGAGTCCAGGAATGACAAACACCGTATGATTTCACTTATATGTGCAATCTAAAGAACAACATAAACAAACAAACAAAACAGAAACAGACTCATAGATTCCCAGAACAGACTGATGGTTGCCAGAGGGGTGGGGGTTTGGGGGGACTGAGTGAATAAGCTGAAGGGATTGAGTAGTAACAGATTGGTAGTTACAGAACAGCCGCGGCATGGGAAATACGGCATAGAGACTACTATATGGTGGATAACACTCTAAGAACTATACGTGGTTCCAGACGGGTACTGGGAATATCGGGGCGGGGGAGGGGGGCGGAACACTTGGTAAACTATACGTCTACTCACTACGGTGTACACCTGAAACAAATACAAAGTAATATAGAATGTAAAGTGTAATTGAAAAAAAGTTTAATTCAAAATAAAAAAGAACTACGCATCTACTATATGGCACAATTGATCTCAACTGGGACGCTAACTGTGTTAACATTAGGTAAAATCAAAACTAAAGACTGGAATAGACACCTGTTCATAAGCACAATTTGATAAAGCATAATCCTGATTGTGGAGAAGGGGACAGATAATTTGCAGAACAAACCAATACTTGAAAAATATATAAACCTCCTTAGGAGACAAGGAAGTACAAATACACACACACAAAAAAGCATCTCTTTATACCTATTTAATCAACCAAAAATGTTTTAAAAGATAAAACCCAATATTGGTGACGCTGTGGGGAAGTACATATGTTGAAAGCGGTGATCATAACAAGAACAACAGCCAACATTTGTTGTGCCCGCCTTCCTCACAACATTCCTGTGCAGGGGGACCATTGTTTCTCCCCTTCATAGCTGGGGCAAAAGTGACTCGGTTGAGTTAACTAGTTCACCCTAATAAGACCAGCCTTAATTAAGCTTGTCGAAGCTGAATCCCTGTGTTCTTAACCAAAGCTCGACACTGCCTTCCCCTACAATATGTGACTAGAGCAATGAAAAAATTCTTACTCTCTCAGTAATATATTCCAGGCCCAGAAATTCAGCCTGAGAAAATAATTTCAGAGAAGAGGATATCTGTCTATCTATCTGTCTCCGACCACACACACAAAGATGTTTCACAAATAACTATCGATTGCTCATCATTAGCAGAAAACAAAGGCTATAAGCAAATTACAGTATGTGAACACGAACATGTCTTTACTATAAAAAGGGTGTTGACAAATTTGTGACCTTCGAATGAGTTTATAAATCACCCATTGCTCAATATACTGTTTTCTTCTCTTCATTAATAAATATGAATTGTGACCCACTGTGTTATAGTCAAGGTAGCTAACAGACAATTTGTAATATATAAATGTCTGCCAACATGGTAAAAATAATAAAATGTTCAATGGGAAGAATATAATCAAATGTGGAAAATATTGATGAAAACTGTTAAATTAAAACAACAACAACAACAACAACAACAACAACAACAACAACCCCAAAACTGGCCACGCCACTGGATATCATCTGCGAAGAGGCAACTGGTAATAGGGTGAGATTCAAGGGCTAAATTTAGTCAGAAAGGTTATGTGACTCGGGATGGGAATTTGGGGGAAATTTCCAGTAAGAACGGAAGAATGTTCTCAGGGGTGACACCTCCAGCTGACTTTCTTGAAACCAGGCTGTCCGTTTCTGTATCGATTACCTATAAAGGGCAACTTCGCAAAAGTGTTCGGTGTACGCGCCCCAAGGTCGGTGGGTAAGCGCTTTAGTCCCAGAGAACAAACCCCTGATCCTCCCGCCGCACCCCTACTCCTACCCCTCCCCCTGCCGGCCCCCGCGGGCCTTCCTCGTGGCCCTACGCTCCTCTCGCCAGGTTTCCTGGGAATTGCGGGTGTTTCTCTAAAGGGTGGAGGGCAGCGCATACAGGTAGGCTGGCGCGGGCAACCAGTGGAGTCACATTTGCCGAGTGTGGCTCCTTTGCAAGCTCAGCGGAGCCCCCAGGAAGGAAGGACTTTCACTTGCGCAGTGGTTACACTGCTCCCTTTCTCACCAGTTGAATCGCTACGTGTCATGGGCAACAGGGGCATTTGGCTTCCATTCGCCACCCCTCCTCGAAAGCTGAGACCTTCTAGCGGTGAACTTGGCTGGCACCCGGTGCACGGAGGCAGGATTTGGGCCGTGGGACTAGGGAAGTGGGTATTGGGAGTGAGGTGGGGGTGGCGACTTTTTCATAGTCCCTGTCCATTTGAATGTGTAGGCCCTTTCCCGATGATGCCGCTCGAGTTTTAAACCATCGATCCGTTTCTGAAATGGTGTTTATTGAATTTATTGGGGTGACATTGGTTAATAAAATTATATAGGTTTCAGGTGTACAATTCTGTAATACATCAGCTGTATATTGCACTGCATGGCTTTAAACACTGATTTTCTTCCGGAATACTTTGTAGTTAATACAGGCTTGTGAACCCTGACACCGTCCTAAGGCACTGGCTTTGCTGGTCTCACTCACTAACACCTGGCTCATCGGGTTTTCTTCTCCGATGAATTGTTCTTGCTTTTTATAGGAAGGAGTTTGATGATATTAGACCACTAGATATCATTTATGAGACATTTCCTAAACTGTTGGGTTAGCCAATTGAAATTTTGCACTGGAAAAACCGTCATGAATGGACAGTTGTTTCTCACTTCACCTCACTGGGAACGACTTGGCGGCTGGCGGGGATCTTTCAATGTCCAGAAGAAGCACAGAATGATATGGGTCGATGTGACCATTTCAGGATATGTTCAAGCTAAAGATCTTGTGTGTGTGCACAGGTATGCTGTGTGTGTGTGTAGCGAGAGGGGTGGGGGCGGAGAGCGCCCACCAGTAATGCAGAGCACAGCGCATGAATTGGATGCAGCATTTGAGTGTTCTGCTGCATGCCAGGCCCCCAGGAGCAAGAGGCTATTTTAGGGTTTTTTTTTAACCATTGGAGGTAATTTCTTGTTTTATTTTTCATTCCTCTGATTTTTAAATTACTTTTTAATTACACTTTACATTCAACACCACCCTGTATTAGTGCCAATGCACAGCACAGTGACCAGACAATGGAGCACCTCATAGAGTGTCCCCCACCACCGACAGCTCAAGCACCCACCTGGCCCCACACACAGCCACTGCAACATCCATCGGCTATATTCTCTGCGTTGTAAGTCACATCTCTGTGACTATTCTGTAACTACCAATTTTTACTTCTTATCCCCTTCACCTTTTTTCACCCAGTCTTCCGACGCCCCTCCCCTCTGTCAACCATCAGTCTGTTTTCTGAATCTATGAGTCTGTTTCTCTTTTGTTTGCTTGTTTTGCTCTTTAGATTCCACATATATATTCCCCATATAAGTGAAATAATCTGGTATTTTTTTTCCTGTCTGACTTATTTCACTTAGCATAATACTCTCTAGGTCCATCCGTGCTGCTGGAAGGTAAGATTTTATTCTTTTTTATGGCTAGGCAGTATCGCATCATGTATTCATACCACAGCTTTGTTATCCAGTCATCTGTTGGTGGACACTTGAACTGCTTCAGTTTCTTGGCTGTTGTAAGTAATGCTGCAATGAACGTGGGGATGCATATATTCTCTTGAATTAGTGTTTCGGTTTCTTTGGCTGTATTCCCAGAAGTGAAATCCCTGGGTCGTAGGGCAATTCATTTTTAATTATTTGAGGAACCTCCGCACTATTTTTCATAGGGGTTGCTCCCATCCACATTCCCACCAACAGTACGTGAGGGTCTCCTTTTCTACACATTTTCGCCAACACTTGTGTCTTGATGTATTGATGATGGCCATTCTGACAGGTATGAGGTGGTATCTCATTGTGGTTTCAACGGGCATTTTTCTGATTAGTGATGTTGAGCTACTTTTCATATGTCTATTGGCCATCTGTATGTCTTCTTTGGAGAAACATACACACACACACATATAAACACACACACACACACACACACACACACCCTCCTCACCCGAGGATATGTTTATTGATTTTAGAGAGAGAAGAAGGGAGTGAGAGAAAAACATCGCTGTGAGACAGAAACACCAACTGGTTGTCTCCCGTATGTGCCCTGACTGGGGATTGAACCCACAATTTTTTTGGTGTACGGGGTGATGCTCCAACCAACCGAGCCACCCGGCCATGGTGAGAAGTGTCTATATTTGACAAAGGAGACAGAAACACAATGGAGTAAAGAAAGTTTATTCTGTAAATGGTGCTGGAAAAATTTGGGCAGATACATGCCCCCAAAATGAAACTAGACAACTTCTTACACCTTATACAAGAATAAACCCAAAATCAATTAAATACTTACATGTCAGACTGAAAGCCATAAAACTTTTAGGAGAAAACATAGGCAGTAAAATTCTGACATTTCCCTTAGCAATATTTTTTTTCTGATACATCCCCTTGAGCATAGGAGTCAAAAGAAAAATAAACAAATGGGACTATATTGAACTAAAAAGTTTTTGCACAGCAAAGGACGCCATCAACAAAATGAGAAAACAACCCACCGAATGGGAGAAGATATTCGTCAATGGTCCATCAGATAAAGGGTTCATATCCAAGATTTATAAAGAACTCAGACAACACCTGAATAACATAGAACACAGTGAAAAAGTGAATAGGCCCTGGCCAGTGCGGCTCAGCTGGTTGGAGCATCGCCCTGTCACCAAAAAGGGTTCGATCCCCGTCAGGGCGCGTGCCTGGGTTGCAGGTTTGATCTCCAGTCAGGGTGCAGGCACGTGGGTCTGGGCACGCCTGGGAGGCAGCCAATCGATGCTTCTCTCTGGAATCGAGGTTTCTCTCTCTCCCTTCCTCTCTTTCTGAAAGCAATGAAAAAGATGTCCTCAGGTGAGGATTTAAAAAATAAATAAAAATTTTAAAGTGGATAGACCTGAATAAGACACTTCTCCATTCGAGGTAACTTTTGTATGTAGTATATCAACGAAAGTTCGCTGCCACTTATCTAATGCCAACAGGAGTCCTCAATCAAGGGTGCGGAGAAAGGAGAGACTTTATTCAGGCGAACAATTTGCAAACTGAGGAAACTTAGCCTCAGGGGAAAAAAAGGAGGCGCGCTGTCCTCTCTGTCACGTGCGCGCGAGCGCGCGCGCGCACACACACGCGCGCACACACACACAGAGGGGAGGCATGCTATATAAAGTGCCTGCCCTGGTCCCTGATACGTCCATTTTTTATGCACACGAGGAACTCAAATTTGTCCACTTGTATTGGTTCAAATAACCACTGTCCTGATGGAACCAAATAGCAATGTCCTGATTGGATGGAATGGGGTGTCCTGACTGGTCATTATGAAGCTGCTCTGATTGGTTGGTAAAGGTGCAAAATGAGCACGTAAGCTGCAGGGCAGGTCTCAGTCCATTGTTCGTAAAACGATTCCAGGAACTCCTTTATAAGGGTTGACTCAGCCTTCGGGAGGCTGGTACCTCCTTCTGTTGCTTTTCCTCAAAAGAACACAGTGCGTGAGAGGCCTCTGCCAGAAATATCTGCTAGACTCTTGATTTTTGAGCCCAATTAACCACAAGGAGTCCTTCTAGCAGGTATACTCCTTGTCGGAGTCAACAGGTGTGTAAGGCAAGGGTCTACCTTCATTGTTTTGCATGTGGGTATACGGTTTTCCTAGCACCATTTGTTGAAGAGACTGCCCTTTCCCCACTGCAAGGCCTTGGCCCTCTTATTGAAAATCACTGGACTATATGTACAATCCATGCGCTACTTTCAACTATTGTCAGAGAAACTACACCGATAAACTGAAAAAACAAACACACACTAAAATAGGCACAATTTGCAAACATCGGATTCAAAGGCGGAGAGTTGGCCACATTCATGCCCTGATCTTGCTTTGCTATTTATAGCATGACACTTCCAGATTTCAATGATATTGTGTGTTCATAGACTGTTTATCTTTCACCCAGAGAAAGGGAGATCGCTCTCTGTTTTAAAAAGAACAGCTTAGGACAGAGAAAAGGGAATCCATGCTTGAGGCAGAAGAGCAAACAAACACACACACACACACACAAAAAGGAAACATCCCAGGTTGATATCTAATGATTTTATCTGCTTAATTTTTATCCAGAAATATTGCATGATGATATATTAAAGTGAATCCTTAATACATCAAAGCGAGCAACAAATGTGGTTATTCTTCTTAACGGAACTTTCTGATAAACTGAAATTTAACAAGAAACTCGTGTTTTTGTGTATTTCCATCTTTTCCGTTGAAATAATTGTGAAAAGATTCATTAGTACATTTTCCTCTCAAAGAGTCCAGCAAACTGAATGCAATGTTTGATGCAATGATTACGTATAGACCAAAATGACAAAGACTTTGGTTTGAATTCTCACACAGCCATTTTATCAGCTGTGTCACTTTAGGCAGGTCAGTTAACCTCTTTGTGTCTTAGTTTCTTCATCTGCAAAATATCGGTAATTGTAATTCATGCACATTGCTCAGCACGGTTATTTGGTACATCAGAAAATTTTAGCTGTTACCATTATCATTGTTTATTATTTATTGTCCAGTGTAAAGCAGCATCCTCGGAGCAACGGGGGAACAAGGAAGTAGGGGGCAATTGGAAATTTCAGGTGCTTTCTGTGCAGGTAAGGGATACAAGAATCACACCAACGAAATAAAGTTTCAGTGGGATGCTGTAAGTTACGAAGCTTCTTGTCAAGTGAGTGGCCCATACCTCAGGCCTATAGGGATTCAGGGAGGGGACGCAACAGCTGGGTAGGCAGGATTGAGAAAGGGCCGAGTGGTGAAAGGAGGAGGGGAAGGCAAGATAGAAGCAGGCAAGCCCTGAATGACTCAGCTAGGTGAACAAGAGGCACGGGAGCAGCACACGCAAAGACGTAGGGTCAGGAATGAGCACAGCATGTTCTGGGGATCCACTGTGAGGCTGTAGTGTCTCAGACTCACCGTTCCGGAGATCACGTTACTGCTACAGCAGGAGCTGGGAAAGATGGAGGCGATTAGGCTGAATGTGTGCTGACCCCTGGGACTTCCTCTACATGGTTACACAAAGCACAGCACAATGAAAACAAGAGGAAAAAGCTAAAATAAAAAGGACTTTCAAAAAGGACAAGGGAAAAAGCCTTTCCTGGCAATTTGCTGTTTTCCTGCAATAAATACATCATCCCGATAAAACTGAAGTTCCCTGCAGATGTGACTTTATTTGAGATATTGGCGTATACTATTATAAGGCTTATCAGTCATGTGGGAGATTGAAATACGCTTGCGCAGATACCCCTGAATATTGTGGGGGGGGCTATTAAAAGAGTTACTTAAAATACCATTTGACCCCTCCCGACCCCCTTCTACTAAGGGGCCCGCCCGGGGGCACCCGGCCAGCCCAGTGATCCTGCCGCACCTCCGGCCAAGACCTCAGCAAGGTGCCATCTCAGACGGAACATACCATGAAAACCATGATGTTCATGTTTCACAGATTAGCTGGGGATAAAGGCTACTTAACGGAGGGCCTGGGAGAACTCAGGGAAAAGGAGTTTCCTGAACTTTTGGAAAACCAAAGAGACCCTTTCGCAGTGGACAAAGTCACGAAGGACCCGGATCAGTGCCAAGACAGCAGAGTGGGCTTCCAGAGCTTCTTTTTGCTAACCGCTGGACTCGCCATCACGTGCAATGCCTATTTTGGAGTACACGTGGAGCAGGAGGGAAAGAAGTAGGCAGCACCGAGCAGTCACTTCTGCCCTGAAGAGGGTTCTCCCGAAGGGTGTTTAAGGAATCTCTGCCCCACAGCTTGTCACCTGTATAAAATTTTCATGAGCAGACTGGGACCCTTAGAAAATGTACAAATAAAATCCCACCCCTATTTGACTGGAGAAAGAAAAGACAATTAAAGCCAGATAAGCTTTTGATTTTTATAGTGCTCGCATCCTCGTGCTCTCCATAAACAAACTGCTTTTTAAAAAAATACCACTGCATGCTTTAAAATAAAATTTATTTATTTTTTTAAATTCTAACCACTTTGGTTAGAATTCAAACCAAAGTCTTTGTCATTTTGGCCTATACATAATCATTGCATCAAACAAACATTGAATTCAGTTTGCTGGACCCTTTGAGAGGAAAATGTACTAATGAATCTTTTCACAATTATTTCAACGGAAAAGATGGAAATACACAAAAACACGAGTTTCTTGTTAAATTTCAGTTTATCAGAAAGTTCCGTTAAGAAGAATAACCACATTTGTTGCTCGCTTTGATGTATTAAGGATTCACTTTAATATATCATCACGCCCGTGGACTGAGGCTTTCTCATGCTTCCCAGAGGAGGAAATGATGAGGAGTAGGGTGAGGCGAATGGACCTTGATTTCTGGCCTCGGCTTTGCTTGTTACACTTGGATAGAAGCCTCATGACTTGTGGAGATGGCTCCCTCATCTCTTCATGATGCACGTGTTTACGCGGATCATGGCTGGTAACCAGCCTCCTCACTTACTGTTTCAAATGAATGGATTGAACATTCCCTTAAACAAAGTGATGAGGAGGCTATGAGAATATGTTCATCTGATGAAAAAGCAGATTTGGCCAGGGAGATGCCTGAAATGTAAGCCTCGGTGTTAAATAAACGGCCGAAGAACCAATTTAGCACCCTGCCATACTTCTGTCTGACTCCCTGTTGGAGTCGAGGTTTTGACATTGTGGTGGGCCCAGGGAATTCACTGGACGTCCTTGGAAACTGCTTCTAGTTAAAATGAAGAAACGGAACCGTCCTGGGTGGTTTTTGAGGCGCTGGGGCTGGAGACCTGTGCCAGGGACGATCGTATAGCAGGACCCTCCTCCCTCTATCCTGACTTTCCCTCTCTCCTCACGACTATTTCAGTCCTGCTGAGACCCCTTAAGGTGATCAGTTGAGTTAAAGTAGATATGAGAGGAAAAGAAAGAGCAGCCTCATTACCTTACCTTGTGATAGGGACTATAAAAGAAAGCATTAGACACTTATTGGCATATAGGCCTGACTTCTGTTGTTCCTTTACTCTTTTTGGTAAAGCTCAGCTGGTCACTGTCACCTCCTTGTGCGCCCACTGGCTACCTCCCCGAGGCACCATCCAGTTGCCAGCACCCACTCACTACCCAGCTCAGTAACTACTCTCCTGCCCACCCCACTCCACCCTGCACACCCCTCCCCCCACACCGCTCACTCAGTAACAGCTCGGGCCCCAGCATGGACATAAGTTTCTTTCTCCCCTGAGTTGCCATGTCCTCCTTCCCCACTCCTGATTTCCAAACATCTTTGGGTTCCCCTCTTTGTCTCCCTTGTTCAAGAGGGAACTGGTTAGAGACTATTCCTTGGTCTCTATCCTGTCTTTTGTTTTTTCCCTAGACCAAGATTCTTGGACCAAGAATAGAAAATCATGTTCCAACTCTAGTTCTCACAGAGGCCCTAGTTTCACCTGGGGGTCGTGTGTCAGAAGGCTCCAGGTGTATCAATTACGCTGCCCATGCCCGTGCGCCACCTCTTCAATCACTTGTGCCCCCTTGTTGGTGAAGCACAACCGAGTGTGCTTTCAGAAGGAGTCTTTTGTATCCCTACAGTCTAAAAACTGTTGCATGTAAATGTTGGGAATCCAGACAGTCTCCTTCAAATGTACACTTCGCATAGGGAGGCATACAGACCACCGAGGTGCATTTCAAAATTAAATTTAAACCACTGTACCTTGGGTCCCTGTGCCACAGGGTTTCAGTGACATGTGAGAAGGAGAGTGGGACATTGATCAAGGCAAAGCATAAGTAACCACATTTCAAAACGAATACTAATGGCATAATGACAGTTTCCAAACTATTAATTAGCCCACTTCACCGAACCAAAAAAACAAACAAACAAACAAAAAAAAAACCAAAAAAGTTACTTCAACCCAAGCCCAGGGCTGGCTGTTGCTTATGTGTTGTGCTCCCAGTTGGCACACACAGCTTTGCAAAGGGATTGGGGTGGGGGACGACGAGGGTTACTGTAGTGGAAGCACACTCGGCCTTTTGTGAAGAGGGTACAAACTTCATCGCTCTCTCGAGCCTCTGCCGTTCAGCGTTCAAGAGTGGATGCTAGGACACTGCATGTCTTCAGGGGAAGTTGCCTACTTTTCCTAGAGGTAAAATGGCCCAGCGCCGAAGCTTGGGGAAGAGCCTCGGGTTTGTAGTCCCTTGAAGGAAAGAGTTCTGGGCGAATAGAGATGACAAGCACTGAGGAGCTGAACCTGGGCTGGTCCATGCTGCCCCTTGCTGGGAAATCCTGGGCCCAAGGGAGGGCATGGCCACACAGACGCCGGCCTCCTCCAGGGGGAAGTCTGCACGCTACCTCCAGCAGGCTGCTCCCTGCTGTGGGCCTGTGTAAAATGAAGGGAGTGGGCTGGATGATCGCAAAAGCCCCCTCGAGTTCACAGAGAACACCGGGGTCTCTTCCGCTAAGCTGAGTATCCCCCAGAAGAAGAAAGGCACTTTGCTTGGAAGAGTGGCATGAAAGGATGGGACTGGTTCCCTGTCATCACCATCCTTTTACTGCAGGACTCATAAATGTTTTTCTCATTTGCCAAATAAAGGTGATCTCGTGTGAAAGTTCCTCGAAGGAAAATGCGGAAGTGTCTGCCAAGAGAAGGAGCTGAAGCAAGGGCCCGTTCTCTTTGGGATATGCTGTCGCCTTGACTGAGGAGCATTACGAAGACCTCAAATGAGTCCCCAGGGAGAGAAAAAAAATTCACACAGCATCCACAGGAAGAAAGGTACGTCATGGGGGTTATGTTATGATATCATTTGCCGCCAGAGAGTTGTCCACTCAAGATTTGAGAACCCCAGCCAGGCACCACTTTACACTACCTCTCCACCTCCATCAACAGGGGGTCCTGGGCTGCGGGATTCAAATAGACCAAGTTGGACTTTCCAATCAAGAAATTCAGGAAAGCACTCTATTATTTTGCACCATTATTTTACTTTCAGGTTTTCGGCAATTCCCAGAGTCACACCAGCACCACATGACTGGGTGGGAAAACAGTGTGTCCATTTTCAGAGTATGCCCAGCCTTAGGTATGACACTCCCTGATCAGAATTCGGGCAAATGTCCGATTCTTCTTTGGAAAACGACTCCAACTGAACTCCATCCCCCTAATTTTATACATTGGCAGGAGCTCTTTGTTTAAAAAGTCAGTTTTCACACATTTCAAGGGAGACCGACCCTTGTACTCTCAGCTAAAGAATCATTCCTAGTCCCTTCCGTCCTTCTCTCCTCTTCCCCCTAAGTATCTGTAGTCCAAACAACCGCTGCAGCTTTGATTCTCAGGCACTTCTACGTTAGATCGCCAAAGTGCAGACTTGATTTGGTTGAGGCAAGATCCAGGTTAAATCAAACAAGTCTTATCCTCCCCACTGCCCCCCGCAGAATCCACAACTTCTCTGCTTAACTTGACCGTGAAAGTCACTATTGTGAAAGCTCCGTCACATGTTCGTCACTGTGAAACTTTAGAAAGAGCACATCCAGATTGCTACTGTGAAATGCTGACGTTCCTGTCCTCCTCCTGTGCGTTTTTGCTGATAGCCAGTTTCTAACAATTTTAATAAATCAAAATAATTTCCTTAAATTAGAATAATTACTGTTTGATCCACGCGTTAGGAATATTTGAGATGCACTTTAAGAGGAATATTCTTTGTGGCATTATTTTAAAAGATCTCTCCCTTTTAAAGCCTAGGCTGAGGGGAACCTCATATGCAGAAATGTTTTGCGTATTTCCTCCGCCCTCATTCCGCCACCCTTTCTTAAATCATCGGGCATCTGCAAGAAGTAGATATGATTTTAAAAATAGTTATGTATGTCTCATGAAGACCCCATCCACTATGGGAAAGAGTATTCACTTCTTTGCTCTGTCCAGGCAGCCAGAGACGGGAGGGAAAGAAAAAAAAAAAAAGTTCTGTTTGGGTGTGTCAAACTGGTCATGAAAGTTAACTGCAGGGTTTGTGTGCTGGGTAGTACTTGATTTTTGAATCTCAGGGTGGCAAGGCTGGACGGGGTCCTGGAGCTTTTATTTGCACAGAGTCTGTAGTTCCAAGAGGACTTAAAGCATTGAGGAACTTGATGTTTAACAAGAAGGAAAGGGGTCAACAATGAGAGATGAGAATGGCTGAGTTTTAAAATCACCTGGTGAGGATGGAAGTGGCATGCTCAGGTGCCTTCCTGGATGTTCCTCTCTCCCAAAAGGGGTTGGAGCCTCGGAGACAGCAATAACCTCCTCGCTCCAGGAGCGACACATTAGCTACAACTGCTCTGCGGACGTCTGGCATCCACGTGTGTGAAGGGAGAAAAGGAACGGAAAATTATGGGACAACACTGCAAAAAACACATGCTTTCCCAAGGAAATACTGGCTTCCTTCAAGCTAGGAACACACAGCTGCTGTGAAACTTGTCTTTGCTACCTTCCCTCTCGCCAACCCACCTCCCGGGAGAGAAAATTCTGGTGTCATCGTGACACCCCCACCTGAAGTCACTGCAGTCATTTCCCAGCATGACTGTGTTCGTAAAATTACCGTACGTTGTTCTTAAAAAAAAAATTACCGTACAGTCTCTTAAAAATAGTGGGCCTGGCATCCTTTCCCCTCCTCCCATCATTGCTTTTCTTGTTTTCTCTCCTAGCAGTTTTACCTGAAGACAACACGAACAAAGCAAAAGTCTGCTGCTGTTCAATGATGGCTTATACTGGCACATTGTTCAGGGGGCCATCTCTTGGACGTTGAAGGTGGCAAATACACTCGAAGCGGGGACTATCCACCTTTGAACTGGGGATGCTACAATAATACGCTCTGTTGACCTGAGGGTAGGAAAGTAAAGAGCCTTTTTCTGATCTTCATGCAGCCCCACTTGTGTGTCTGAACCAGAATGGTTCCTATTCCCCTACCGCCTCCACAACACTGAGGGCAGTGAACAGAATTTGGAGAGTATGGATGGATGTTTGGCCGCCACCTTCCCTTAATGCCCCATGAGTAGCCCCTGAGGAAGTTTCCCTTTCAGTCCATTGCTGTTGAATCCTTGGCATGAATGGAACATGGCCCTGCCCAAAAATAAAACTGTTTTCTCACGGGAGACTCACCCTTCCCCAACTTGCACATATATGTGCTCCCAGTGGGGCGGGGTGGGAATGAGGATGGGCGCGGGGAGGTGTGGAAGGAGAATAAGTGGTCAGTGTAAACCTGCCCTGGGCACTTGGAGAACTCTGTGACGTGCGTGGCCTGTTATCGATGGTGATTCAGGGCTCCCCGTGTGATGTGAAAGGAGGCCTCTGACATTCTGCTTGAGGGGCATTCCCTTAGCCACTCCCATGCATACTATAGTTACCTCACTTGACACTCACAAGCAGTATATTGTTAAGTTGCATCTTTATTGAAAATGCAATGTGCCCTACAGTAACAACAGGCACTGAAATTTTCATTTATGAAGTGCGTTCAACAAATTATTTTTGACGTTGCGCGGTGCGCGTTTGCAAAAAAGTGCCGTGAAGACCATCCTTCAGTAAATGGGACCTGCAAAATGACCACTGATGACTGGGTCCCCTGCCACGCCTGCCGGATCAAGAGCAATGGGAGGCACAGGTGGCGGGGGTGGCACAGGCATCATGGGTGGCCCAAGTGGCATGACTGGACGTGGCACCAGGGGAACACATCTCAATGCAGGCTCCAGAACAGGGGTGACCGCATAGGACCCACCAAAGGCTACCCCTGCAAGGGGGCCCTCGGCGACGGGAGCCATATTTCTGAACATCGGCTCCTTCTGTTCTCTTCTCCACCTGGCCCTTCGATTCTGAAACCAAACCTTGAATCAGAGGGGAAAAAGGGATTGGTTTAGTATATTGAACAGTTAGTGTCATAGTAGAAAACACACAATATGCAACTCTGCTATTGAGATTTTACACTGCAGCAGGAGGAGCTATTTATTTATTGCTAAAATAGCTTAGGAAAGTATACAGCACACCTCCTCCTTCAGCTAACGCTTAATGAGCCACGCCTGGTCCTAAGCTTGGCGCATTGCTTTGTCTCTCTTCTCCCATTTTTAGTATTCCTTAATGTTTTGTTTTTTTTCCCCCAGGTCCTGGATGCAGGTCTAACTGATGAAATGTGCCAGGATCCTGTTGTTAACACTCTGGTAATAAGGTAAAGACACGCTGGACCATCAGCTGTCCAGCTGCCGCCGCCCGCTTCTCACCAGGGATACTGTCACCCTGGTTGGGGGGCAGGGTGTGAAGCTCAGCATGGTATAGAGGTTGACCTGGTTATAGTCATACTGAGGGGAACAACCCCCTATTCAAAAAGCCCGCCTTCAGTCTGAAGTAACTAATCCCTAAGAGCACGCTGCACTTTTAGACAGTTTTCCTTCAATGATGTTTAAGGGACCATTCTTTCTTTGAAACCTCGTAAGAATTAAATAGGTGGTATGTCAGGGACATCTGATCATGGAGTCCTAGGGACTTTTTGGCTTGTCTTGCTGGGACCTGCGAGTTGCTGAAGCCCTGGACACTGCCTTGATATTCTAGCCGTGGCGTTAAGGAAAAGTTTAGCCTAACTGAATCCAAATTCACTAAACTCAAAATCCCTTTCCCCACGTAAGAGATCGGGCACTCCATTGTCACCACCGTCAGTTTTGTACACTACAACCTGCCCTATCCTCCCAACCCTTCTAGGCTCAGGCCAAGGTCAGCTCATTTGGCTCTAGCTATACTTTCAGGATCCTGGGTGGACAGGAGCTGCTGTTACCCAGAGTGGTGGGGTGCCCCAGGCCCTGCCAGTTCCATTTTTTAACCAGGACATCCTATTCCCATCACTCCTTCCTATGGAAGGAAGGTCCACTCATGCATTTTAGGGAGATACTCAACAACCATGTGGGATGAGGGGTCACGAGAGGCTCCTTCCTAAGGGCTAGCCAACTATTTAAATCAACAGACAAAAAGCTGTCAATTAGACTTTACTGTTCTCTTAGCGTATTAGTTGATGGGGGTCCACATTTTATCCTTTTGGAAGTTCCCAAGCTGCAAAATTTAAGTGAGAAAAGGGACTTCCTCACCCCACCTAAAGCCACCTTTTCTATCTTGCATCTTAGGATTTGAGGTTGTTCTGTTCATTGAATACACAGGCGGAAGAAGGCCAGTGTATTAGTGCTCACTTTGGAATGATTTAAATGTACCTGCTGTCGAACCTCCCTAAACATAACCAGAGCCCACATCTGGCAGACTTTGATATGGGTCAATAATTGGGTCCATATTCCCAACATTGGTTTCATAAAACAGGCCTACTTTATTTGCAAAAGAGGGGCAGGGAAGTGTCTATTTAAAGTTTTGTTTGTTTGTTTGTTTTTTTCTGGGGGAAATTCAAGATGCAGAGTTTGGAAGTGTATGAGAACATAGCTTTTTTTTTTCCCCTTATTTGTGTTTTCTGGATCATTGCCTCTTCAGAAATCCATTGGGAGGACCATGTAAAGACAGAAGCTACTCAGAAAACCTTGTTTTTCTTTTCCTCTGAGTTCACTTCACCTGCTTGACTCATCTTCCCTACCTGAGAGCCTGCCTGATAGTCCAGCCTGTGATACTAGGGTGCCAGCACTCAGTGGCCTGATTTGCTGGGCTGCTTTTCTGCACACCAGATAGATGCGCAGCACGTTTTCATCACTGCACTCATGCATGCACTCTGGGACCAACTACTCAGCCATATGAGAGAGAGAGAGAGAGACAGAGACAGAGAGAGAGACAGAGAGAGACAGAGAGAGACAGAGAGAGACAGAGACAGAGAGAGAGACAGAGAGAGAGACAGAGACACAGAGAGACACAGAGAGACAGAGAGAGAGAGAGAGAGACTGACTGTGTGTTTGTGTGTGTACAGGGCATATACTTTTTTTTAATGTAACTATGGTTTTCTCTGACCTCAACTAGTCACTTTTTGATGCCATGACCTACAACTTAGTAATTACTGCCTGAGTAAGTGAAAACTATTTTAAATTAACACAGGTAAGAATCTGGACAAAGGTGAGAGAGAGCACCCTTACAACCAATCAAATTCCAGAAAACCCACCTTTCCAAAATAATACCACCAAAAAGGGAAAAAAAAAAATATTAGATGTTAAAAATTCCTCAAGAGTATTCTTACTTCCGCATTTGGTAGTTGCATAAAGTTGAATTTGTGTGACATCTGTAATGCAGATATTTGAATGTATACAATTCTTCTCTACCTTTTATCCCTTCTTAGTTCCAGTGGAACTTTATTCAAAGTTGCTTTTTCTCAACAAAATAAATGAACAAACAAAACTGAAATAGGCTCACAGACCCGGAGAGCAAACCGGTGGTTGCCAGAGGGGAGGGGGGTTGGGGAACTGGGTGAAAAAGGTGAAGGGACTTAGAAGCACAACTTGGTAGTTACAAAATAGTCATGGGGAAGTAAGTAAAGCATAGGAAATACAGTCAATAATATTGCGGTAACTACGTACGGTGCCAGCTGGGGGGCTAGAAATATCGAGGGGGCCACTATGTAAAGTATATGATTGTCTAACCACTAAGCTGTACACCTGAAGCTAATACAAAATAAAATCAAAAGAAAAAAATGACAAGAACCAAAAGAAGAACTATTGGAAATATATTTCATAACGAAACGTGAATGCTATAAACCTGGAAAATTAAAAATAATCGTAGTGTAACTTAAAAAAAATCAGCCCACCAAAGAAGCAATAGGGAAAATGCATAAATGTTAATACTCTGATCTTCATTAGCAAGAATTAATTATACTAGCTAAAAACTATAGCACGTAGCTTTTTAAAATCTCCAACCACTGAATTCTCATTCCCTCCCGGCCTCCCTGCCTTCTTTCTTCTGTTCTTAAAGGAATGTTGTATTATGTGTCTTGGGGTAAAAAACACATTGATTTAAACTCAACAATTCTTTCCATTTCACTGTAACTTTCCATGTACTGAATTCAAATAAAAGTAAATTGTTAAATTGAATACTTTTACATGTCAACGTCTCATTTTTACAAAATATGTACAGCTACCCTCTAACTGTACACATATACATAATACAGCAATACATAATAAGATGTGTGCATATATACATAAAAGTAAAGGTCTTTCTCTTTTTTTGGTTCTATTTTTAAAGATAGTTTTTCTAAAGTTTGAAAACCTTTCCCCATTAGCACCACGGTTACTATATTTCGGCAATGTTTTCAGGCTAACATTAAAGCGTTCCAAAAAATTAAAATTTAAGGCTGCCCTTCTCTACACTGCTTTACGAAACACTTAACAACAATGGCAGGGGGACTAGGCACGTGGACTTCTAAGCTACACCCCGTATCTCAGTTTAAACATACATTAGTTACTCACGTACTATATTCTGTGGGTGACTTACTCCCTGATGCCAATGTCTAAATATTTATGTGTCCACTCATTTAGCCAAGAGCTGATGCCTGGCTTTAAATATTTTAAGTAATTTAGTACAGCTGAACCTTCTAATAACCAAGCTCTTCAGTGCCTTAATTTGAACACTTCCTAGGCGGGACTGAGCCCAACATGATTCCACAGAGAAATATTCCTTCAGGGAGGGCTAACATCCTTCCTGAAGGATACCGGTGTTAGAAGGTGAACTTTATTTTTTGGGAAGTGTGTCTGTGTGTGTGTGGCGAGAGGCGTGTGTGTATTTTCTTTCCCTTTAGGAAATCATATTTCCTCTGGTAATGGGCAATTTTCTTAAGTTCGAGCTTACTTTTCCCATTTTCTAGTCCCCGAAGTGCCCAACGTTCAGAACTTATTTGCTGAAATGGAAAAAACAACAAAACACACCAACTGGAGCATGCCCAGGACAAAACTAAAAGCATGTTTTAGAATGGCCGCCGTTCTTTGGAGATTCACTGACCTGTACTCTGGCTTCAGTCAAATTCAGGCGTCCCGCAACCTCCTCTCTGACGGGGGAAAAATTGCAAATGCTCAGTATTTGGAGTTGTGCAGAAAAGAAAACACATCATGTATATTATTTCTATCCCCCCTCCCAGTGCGGCTGTCTCTCCATTAAGGAGAGATTTCCCACGGACAGCTTGTCTGTTAAATAAGATAGAAAAAGGGAGCCTCTGTTAGGTAAATGTGTGTCTGTTAGCTAAATGTGATTCGATCAATTCTTCTGGTTTTGGAACAGCAGGAAACAGCCCTGGAAATCTCCTGGGAGGTCTCTCCGTGAAAAACAAACCAACAACAACAACAACAACAACAACAAAACAACTACAACAACCAACCGCCAAAGCACCTTTAGAGCGGTGTTTTGAACCAGAGTATTTGTTTATTGTAAAAGGGAGACGAACTCTCAACGAGAAACCCCAAGGTGCTCCATTCAAGGGAAATTCTGTTTTGCTCTTTGGCGCGTGAAGGCCGAACACAGCGGGACCAGAAAGGTGCCCCTAAACTTCACACCTTCTCTCCTTGGCCCCACAATTCCTGTCGGGCCAGACTAGGACTTGCCCCTCAGTACCCTACAGCGGCCCGGACCACAAGGGCTCCGAGCAAGGCAAGCTAAGCAGAGCGAAGGAGTCTCTAGCTTTTAAAGGCTCACAACTCGGCCACCTGGAAACGGCGCTTGAAGGGGCCGGCCTAGACTGGCTGGGTTGAGGCAGTGGCATACTGTCGTGCAGAAAACTTTAACGGGTGCCAAAAACTGAGGTATCATGATCAATATTTTGATGCAACATTCCAAATAAACCAAGATAAACAAAATACCAACGTTTTAAACAAAAGCAGGATCCATCAGACCCTGCCTCACTCCTTTCACCCTAGTCCCGCTCCAGTTACACAACCCCGCAAGCGCTGTAGGCATCGCTGCAACCCCAGAGAGCGAGGGCCGACCGCAGCACCCTGGAGCCCCTTAAGTGGCTTTTGGCTCAGGAGAGGAGGGAAAGGGTCCTGAGAAAGACCCTAAGGCGCCCCGGGATGAGCCCAAGCCCCCTGGAGAACGAGGCGCCTCCGGCGCAAGCCACTTACCGCGTCCGCAAGTCGGGGTAGTGATGGCGACGGAAACAGGTCTCCAACTCCTGCAGCTGCCACGCGGTGAACACCGTGCGGCAGCGGCGCTGATTCTTCCTTGCGACTCGTGGACCCTTCGCGGCTGGCGGGGCAGGCTCCGCCAGCTGCTGCTGGAGATCCAGGCCGCCGCCGCTCCCGCGGGTTTCGCCGTCCCAGAGCCTCGCTCCTCCCCCGCCAAAGTAGTGCGCTCCCGCGGCTCCAAGCTCAGGTTCGGGCCGGGCACCCTTCCGGCCTCCGCCGGTTACATCCGCCGAAGTTATGGTAGGCGGCACGCCTGAGGAAGGATGGAAGCAAAAGAGGGCGACCGAGGCGTTGGCACCCACGGAGGCGGGCTGGAGGCGGCGGCAAGGGAGCCGCTGGGAGAAAGTAGCGGCTACAGCTGCGCAGCGTCCAGCCCTCCCGGCCCCGCCCCCCGCACCCCCGGGAGATTATTGCCCTGAAGTTTGCCGAACCCTCGTCCCCGCCCGGGCACTCACCACGCAGTCCTTCCCCGCCGACTCCCAGGCTGCAGTAGCTGGTGTCATAGTAGCTGCTCCCTAAATAAGACTGCATGTCCCGAATGTTGTCGATGAAGTCTCACGCTTCTGCAGAGTCTGCTCTAGTGCTCGTGGCGATCCCCAGAGGCCGGACTGAAGCTGGGACCAGTGGAGAGGTGAGGTTCTCTCCACGCGCCGGGGCCGCTTCTGGCGTCGAGTCGCGGACTGGCGCGCCTTATATGGAAGTGCGCTACCTGCCGCAAATTCAAAGTGTTCGTGCCCGCGTCCGTTAGACTCTTTCCAGCCGTACGCCCCACCTCTTATGGTGTTTGCGGGAACTGAGGGGGCGCTGTGGCCGACCCGGCGCCTAAATAAAATAGGGCGGCGAGTGCGTACGACAGTAGTGCTGGTTAGTGGGCGTGCGTGTGTGAGGAACGGTGACTCCGATTTGCAGCTTAACTGACTACTCCCAACTCAAACCAACTGTTTGATCGGAGGAAGGGGCTTGCTGGACTGTGAGAGCCTTCTTGTGGGTTGTGGGACGGGAGAAGGGCAGCAATTCGCGTCAGCTTTTGGAGCCAGTGAAGTGTTCGGTGAATATTCCTCCGCCCAAACCTCCATATACCGCAGCCTGTGAATGGCGCAGAGGTCCTTGCTTTCCCAGGGGAAAAGAGAGAGAAGGCTGAGGAAAGCGCGGAGCCCTCAGCGGCTAAGTACGCTAAAGCACGTGTAGAGTTGTTAGTGAATCCTGCACTGGGCTCTGAGCGCGACAGTACTCTCCTAGAAGCTGGCGAGTAATGGATAGGACTGTCCCGTCCGAAAATTCGCGCCCAACCACGTATCGGGCCAGTGCTTAAGACGACATAGTTAGCGTGGAGGCTGACGGCACAGGGTTTCTGAACTCAGTTCCTGTGCGTTCTGGGAGCGGGATTTTGTGGGTGGGCTTGGAGAGCAGTCCCGTGCTCAGATGCACGCTGCAGGAAATCCCACATGCCTCCTGAGAATGCTCCAAGGATTTGGGATTTTCAGTAGGGAACACACCTGAGACAGCAGCTGCAGAGACCTGCCAAACGCTTAGCAGCGGTCCCCAACCCTTTTGGCACCAGGGGCCGCTTTCATGGAAGGCAGCGTTTCCACGGACGGCGGGGTGGAGGGCAGGGAAAGGAGGCGGCGCTCAGGGTGCAATGGGCTCGCTCACCTGCCCGCCCGCGACACGAGGCGGAGCTCAGGCGGTAATGCGAACGAAGCTTCGCTCGCCCTCCACTCACCTCCTGCTGTGCCGCCCGGTTCCTAGCAGGTCCGTGGCCTGGGGGTCGGGGACCCCTGGCTTAGTGTATCCAAGAGTACAGGCTGCGTGGGGCAGCTTCCTTCATCCTGGCGCATGCAACATTTGCTGTGCTGGATTGCGGCACTTCTTACTGGACCAAGCTCTCCAGGCAGCTAAAACAGATCGTATTTCGGGGCGGTGCTGTAGACCCGGGGAAAGTTCCCGCTTTCCCCGATACCACTTCTTCCCCCTCCCCGCGCACACCCCCCACCGCCCAACGCCGCTAGTGTGGCTAAACGAAAAGGAGGCTACCACTGAAGGCTTCTGTGGTTCTTTCTTACATCACGAAGTGTTTACTGGACGTTCCGGGATGCGTTAATGCCCTTCATTTTATAAGAATAACGTCTAATAATGGGTTCTCTGCTTGGCACTGAACATAATTTCTCTTACTTTTGCCTTTTAAAGCACCATTAATATCATTCTCCCCACCCCTCCGCCTTTTTGGTTTCACACACACACACCACACACACGAAAACGGAGCCCCAGGAAAGCCTGGCACCTTGCCCGCAGTCATAATTTTTAAAAAGATTTTATTTACTTACTTATTTTTAGAGAGAGGGGAGGGAAGTGAGACAGTGAAACATCATGCCCATTGGTTGCTTCTGGTAAGTGCCCCAACTGGGACTGAACCCACAACCCCAGGCATGTGCTCCCCAGGCATGTGCTCTGACTGGGAATTGAGCTTGCCGAGTCTTTCGCTTTTCTGGTTGATGCCCAACCAACTGGGTCACACTGGTCAGGGCGTTCATAATTTTTTTAAATTATATTTTACAGCTGTGTTGGCATAAAGGTAAATATAATCTGGGCTGGATTATATCAATTTTTCTTTTGATTTCAACAGAAATTAAAACATTTCGTGAGAATACTGTGCCTGGAGGACACGTCCCCCCTGCCTCATGTTCCCATAGGGTGGCTGGTAGGAAACTAGCTAATAGATGGTTGGATGACCAATGTACTTTCAAAAAGATGTCAAAGGATGGCAACCCCACAGTGCCGCTCTGAGTTTAACCAAGATATTTCCTCCTTGGGCTGCCTCTTGCTGAGTTCTGCAGGCTTCCCTCTCTCTTTGGCTAGATAGCTGATGAACGGTTTTGGCCTGGGACGAATTATTACACAACAGAATCATACAGGTTTTAAGCATGGTGTGCAGTAGCCGGCTAGTACGTTGGCAACGGCTTAGGCGTGTTCTGTCCCATCTCAGATTTCCGTGATTTATTGACTGTACTGTTTTCTAAACCTCAGTCAGCCATGTGCCCCTTGCAAGTTTTGCCAAAGCTGGGTACCAGCCACGGTAGTGTTTCCCTATGTTTACTTACATTGACTCACTCTTTGAAAACCGTGAAAACTTAATTGAACCTCATCCTAGGCAAAAAGAGCTATGAATTCAAGAGTCGGATGAATGGTATACCAGATTTATGTGAGGCAGAGCGTGGCAGTAGTCAAGAGCAGGGACTCTGAAGCCAGACTGCTAGTGTCTGAACCCTTGCTAGCTGGCTAACCTGGTATAAGTTGTTTATTCTCCATGTGCCTTAGTTTTCTCATCTGTAAAATGGGAACAGCCAATACTACCTACCTCATGGGGTGAGGATGAATTGAAAATGATTACCATAGCTAACAGCTAATTCTTACTTACTGCGTGCCAAGCATTGTTCACAATGCTTTCTATACATTAACACATTTAATTCTGATAACAACCCTTTGGAGGCAGATACTGCTAGTGTTCTCATTTTATGAATGAAGCTGTTGAGTCACAGAGGGGTAAAGTAACTTGCCTAAAGGCAACCAGTTAGTTAGCGCCGGGCCTAGGATCTGAACCTTTTTAGACTGCTGCTTTGTAGAGAAAACATACTCAATAATGGCAGTTGTTATGATTTTAAAAAATTAAGTATACTGTCCCATCATTTCTACTATATTCACAGTGTGGTACAGCCATCACTGTTACCTAATTCCAGAACATCTGCATCACCCTCAGAAGAAAGTCTGTACCCATTAGCAGTCATTTCCCAGTCCCCCCCCCCAGTCCCCACTCCTTCCAGCCCCTAGTAAACACTAATGTACTTTCTATCTCTATGGAATTATGTAGTCTGGATATTTCATGCAAATGGAATCATGCAATATGTGGCCATTTGTATCTGATTCCTTTCTCTTAGCATTGTGTCTTTGAGGTTCACCCATGTCGTTTCGGTACCTCAGTCCTTTTTATGGCTGAGTAATATTCCATTGTAAACATACATCATGTTTTGTTTATCCATTCATCAGCCGATGGACATTTGAGTTGTTTTCACCATTTGGTGATTGCGGATAGTCCTGCTTTGACTGCTGTGAATATTTGTGTACAAGTTTTGCTTGAATATGTTTTTAATTCTTTGGGGTATACACTTAGGAATGGAGTCACTGGATCATTTGGTAATTCTATGCTTAAGTTTTTGCGGAACCACCAAACCGTTTTCCACAGCAGCTACGTATACCACTTTACATTCCCACCGGTAACGGATGAGGGTTCCAGTTGATCCACATCCTTGCCAACACTTATTTCCTGTGTTTAAAAAAATTATGGCCATCCTAGTGAGTGTCAAGTGGTATCGCTGTGGTATTGACTTGCATTTTTCTAATGACCAGTAATGCTGAGTATCTTTTAATTTACTTGTTGGCCATTTGTATATTTTCTTTGGAGAAATGTCTATTCAAGTCTTTGGCCCATTTATTAATAGGGTGCTTGTCTTTTTGTAGTAGAGTTGTAAGAGTTCATTTTATATTCTGGATACTAGATTCTTTATGATTTTCAAATATTTTCTTCCATTTTGTAAGTAGCATAGTTCTGGTAGCAAGCCCAGACATGTGGCAAAAGCAAATCTAATCCCTCCTGGAGGGGTCTGGCAGATAAAGTCCTGTCAAACATGCACGCGTATATTTTTAAAGGCCTCCATCAGCACAGACGATAAACCAATGATGTAGATCTCCAAAGACTTATTATCACATGGAAACTATTTAAAAATGTATTGAACGTGTTTACATAAATGAGAGGATATACAAAACACAAGGAAGAAATAAACATCAAAAAGAAACAAATAGGATTTCTAGAAATGGAACTAAACTAATAAGGTGTTTTCTTAATTTTTATTGTTGTAAACTACACAGAACATAAAATTTACCATAATAACTGTTTTTTTAAAAAATGTAAGTGTTTATTGATTTGGGAAGGGGGGAGAGAGAGAGAGAGACAGAGAGAGAGAGAGAGAGAGAGAGAAAGAAAGAAAGAAAGAAAGAGAGAGAGAAAGAAAGAGAGAGAGAAAGAAAGGAAGGAAGGAAGGAAGGAAGGAAGGAAGGAAGGAAGGAAGGAAGGAAGGAAGGAAGGAAGGAAGGAAGAAAGCATCAGTGTTAGAGAGAAACATGAATTGGTTGCTCCCGTATGTGCCTGCCCCAACCAGGGATTGAACCTGCAACCTAGGAATGTGCCCCGAACGGGAATTGAACCCTCAACCTTTTGATGTATGGGATGACGTTCCGACAAACTGAGCTACACTGGCAGGGCCATGATAACCATTTTAAAGTGTACAATTCAGTAGTATTTAGTACAGTGCTGTGCAGTGATCACCAGTATGTAGTTCCAGATCATTTTCATCACTCTGAAAGGTAACTTTTACCCGTAAGTACTCACTTCCCATTCACGCCTTTCCCATCCCTTGGCAACCATGAATCTACTTTCTGTCTCTATAGATTTGCCTATTTTGGACAGGTCATATAAATGGAATTATACAATATGTGGCTTTTTGTGTCCGGCTTCTTTCACTTTGCATAATGTTGTCTAAATTCATCCACACTGTGGCATAAATCAGTACTTCATTCCACTTCCTTGGAGGCATTAGGTACTAGCCTCCGGGAGCTAAGTGCCAGGGTCAGCTGGAGCTGATATCCCCTACAGAGGCTCGGGGTGCTCTAGTTGTGGCTTTGGCACTGCCACACCAAGATGGCACAATTTCCTGCCTTCCCCTTACTGAAGGCCAGCTGGCTGATGCAGGCCTAGACTCCCATGAGGAGTCATGCGAGGCAGTGGTCCCTTTGCGAACGAGCTAATGATCTGAGTTGGTAAACTGAGACAATCTCTGGATGGCTTTTTTTTTTTTTTTTTTGGACAGTACAAATTCGGAGGAAAGTTTATTTTTTAAATAAATTATTGCAACCAGCTCATTAGAAGTTGTTAGTAAGCAGCGGATACTCAGCAGTTTCTTTTTACTTTTTTGCATATTGTATTGATCATGCTATTACAGTTGTCTCATGTTTTTCTCCCCTTTATCCCCTCCGTCCTGCACCCCATCCCCACGGCAATATTTTCCCGCCACCACTTTCCCCAGCCCCAGACCTCCCCACATCCCGCCCTCAATCCTTTCTGGGTGGTTTTTAAGGATCTTTGCAGTCAAGAGAGCTATAGTATTATGGAAGTTTCATGCTTATAGATTGTTTCTACTATAAGTATGGGTCACCTGTCCCAGGTGTGGCCAGTGGTGAGAAAGGAGTAGAGGGGCTTTATGGTGGTTCAGGCCTGCAGAAACCCGTTCAAAGCACTGCGTGGTTTGTAATTTTTACTGCCCCTACAAGGGGACTCTGTGGCTAGGGATTTAAAACTTTTTCAGTCCTTGACCAGAAGACCCTGCAGACCACTCATGATAATCCACCACAGAAAGACTGATAGGATGAGTGGGGTGGCTTTTGATGAAATGCCAGTGAGGAGATGTCTGTTTTTATTAAATACCAGTAATAAATTATTTATTCGTGTCAGAAGTCGAAACTTTGGCTTTAAAAAAAAAAGCATTACTTCTTAGAGGTGTAAGGGGCATACGGTGGCTTCTCATACCCACCTTTGGGAGAACCACAATTCTCTGTAATTCCTTCAGACCCTTGAGGCTGTGTCTGCACTGACAAAGTGAGAGGAAAGTTCACTGAGGCTATTTGCATATCTAGTCCTGGAGTTTAGAGAGGGCAGGAAGGAAGGAAAGAGCCTTGGAGATACCTGCAAGTGCTGGTGATTTTGCGTGGCAAGAAAAGTGATTGATTTTTGCACTTTGTACCCTATCTTTGAATACCGTGGACCCTTCAGGTTTATTCCATGAAACAGAATCATTTGTGTATGAAATCCCATCCACAGGCTGGACCTCTTTGCTGTAACCAGAAGTCAAGGATTAAAGTCCATGGTTTTTCTTCAATTCTGCCTAATTTCTTTGGCCATTGTGACCAGAATGCTTGTAGAATGACTGTTGTTGATGTCTACAAGTGAGGATGCAGGAAAAGGACACCAGCCTTAAGGATTCCTTTTTGCTCTCTTGGGCACCCTGGGCTCAAGCCTGGAAAGATCTGCTCTCTACTGCTGTATTCTCTATGGATCCTACAGAGGGAAACCTTTCATTACCTTCTCGATGACCTTCTTTCGTACCTGACTTGCTGGGATCTGGGAATGTAATTTGGTTTCAGTCCACCTTAGGGTGAAAGAAAACTACAATGTGCTTGTTTCCATTGACTTCCAGCTATTTCAAGTTCTAACTCAATTCCCAACTTTTGTAGGAAGTCTTCCCACCCCACCCAGTCTGCACTACTCTCGTTGCCTTCCAAGCTCTTACAGCACTTGCAGTCTGTAGTATTTATTTGATTCTCATTACACAGTTCCCAAGTGTGAGTTACCTTTAAATGTATGCAGATACAAACGCACAAATATGTTAGCATGTATGCATATGGATGTGTACTTTTATTTCTATATTAGATTACAAAATTCTTACTCTTAATAGATTTCTCTGTGTTCCCTAAATAAGTGTTGAGTACACAGTGGGCATTTAGTAAGGATTTGCTGATTGCTTGTTAAATATGAGTAGCAGTGGCTAGCCTTGACCAAGGCCAAGACTCTGCAGACTTTTACTAGATTATCTTGTCTAGTGTTGCCTCCACCCTCTCATCTTTCTCCCAGTTCATCTGGCATTCCCAATAGACAAACCCTGAGGTGATAAAGTTCTTCCTACAAAGGGACTGGGACTTACCTGATGGCCTTAGATTTTGGTTTGAGAAACTAATGTGTACTACATTCTCCTCTCCATCTGAAGCACTGACTGAGGAGGCCTTTGGAACTCCTGTCTCCTTTGAGAAGGCTCTTCTGTCCTATCCTTTTATCCTTCTTCATTGTTATCATCTTTTCCTTTTCTTCTTTTTTAAAAGATATTCTATTTATTTATTTATTCATTTTGAGAGAGAGGGTAAGGGAGGGAGAAAGAGAGGGAGAGAAACATCAATGTGTGGTTGCCTCTCACGTGCCCACAACTGGAGATCTGGCCGGCATCCCAGGCATGTGACCTGGCTGGGAATTGAACCAGTGACCCTTTGGTTCATAGGTTGGCACTCTATCCACTGAGCCACACTGAGCCACACCAGCCAGGGCTGTTATCATCTTTTTATTCCCTACCCCTATATGTGTGTCTGTTGAGCACATGTGAGTGTGGTTACTCTAACTCAGTGGCAAGTAGTGTGTACAAGGGTCACAACGATAAGCAAGATATGGAGAGAAAGAAAATATACGATATGTAAATATAAAGTAGAATAAAGGCAAATACTGCAAGAGAAGAGAGCCAAGCAATCTCATGGAAGTACAAAGAAGGGTGAAGTCACACTCAGGACAAATCTGGAAACATATGAAAAAGGTGAAACTTAAGATAACTCTTGAAATATTGTTATGAGTTTTTCTTTGCTTTTTAAAAATAAATACCCATTCCCTTCTAATTGCAAAGGTAATGAGAGATTGTTGTGATAAATCTGGAAAGTATAAAGAAGCCAAAATAATGTAAAATAAAATAAGCTCACCCATAACTTTGTCTATCATCCAGAGGTGATAAGGCTGACTTTAATTTTTTCTATACTTTTTAAAAGTACTACATTCTATTTAACTATCTAATTTTTATTTTACTTTGTATATCACTATATCACAAGTATTTCATACATTTAAAAAACTTTAAAGCTGTGCAAATGATTACATAATCATCTTGCTCATTCATTCATTCTCTCATTCTCTCATTCCACCAATACTTATTACCAGCCATATACATTATTGTATTTCAGTGTCAAGCAAAGTAGCTGACATGTATTGGATGCTCAATAAATATTTGTTGAATCAACGAATGAATGAAGGTTTCAGACACTATGCTGCTTCTGTAACAATTTTCTTAACCATTTTCTTTAATGTTATACATTTAAGATGTTCCCCTCTATTTTATAACCAGAGAATTTTTGTGCATGGAATTATTTGTGGGATTAATTTCAATGGGTAGAATTCAGAGATGGGCGGGGGGAGAGTCTAGGCAGATAGCTCAAAATGAAGATGAAACAGGAAAAAGCATGCCTCTCTTAGCAGCATCCCTGACCACTACCCACTGGATGCCAGTGGCAACCATCTCCCCTCAGTTTTCATAAGCAAAGATATCTCCAGGAATGCATTGCCAGATGTCCCCTTGTATGGTGGTAACATCACCTGTGGCTGAGAACCACTGCATTAAGTACAGAATTTAATTGGACTCAGTGTGTGTGGTGTGCATGCAGTGTGAGGAACCATGGACTTTAATCCTTGACTTCTGGTTACAGCAAAGAGGTCCAGCCTGTGGATGGGATTTCATACACAAATGATTCTGTTTCATGGAATAAACCTGAAGGGTCCACGGTATTCAAAGATAGGGTACAAAGTGCAAAAATCAATCACTTTTCTTGCCACGCAAAATCACCAGCACTTGCAGGTATCTCCAAGGCTCTTTCCTTCCTTCCTGCCCTCTCTAAACTCCAGGACTAGATATGCAAATAGCCTCAGTGAACTTTCCTCTCACTTTGTCAGTGCAGACACAGCCTCAAGGGTCTGAAGGAATTACAGAGAATTGTGGTTCTCCCAAAGGTGGGTATGAGAAGCCACCGTATGCCCCTTACACCTCTAAGAAGTAATGCTTTTTTTTTTAAAGCCAAAGTTTCGACTTCTGACACGAATAAATAATTTATTACTGGTATTTAATAAAAACAGACATCTCCTCACTGGCATTTCATCAAAAGCCACCCCACTCATCCTATCAGTCTTTCTGTGGTGGATTATCATGAGTGGTCTGCAGGGTCTTCTGGTCAAGGACTGAAAAAGTTTTAAATCCCTAGCCACAGAGTCCCCTTGTAGGGGCAGTAAAAATTACAAACCACGCAGTGCTTTGAACGGGTTTCTGCAGGCCTGAACCACCATAAAGCCCCTCTACTCCTTTCTCACCACTGGCCACACCTGGGACAGGTGACCCATACTTATAGTAGAAACAATCTATAAGCATGAAACTTCCATAATACTATAGCTCTCTTGACTGCAAAGATCCTTAAAAACCACCCAGAAAGGATTGAGGGCGGGATGTGGGGAGGTCTGGGGCTGGGGAAAGTGGTGGCGGGAAAATATTGCCGTGGGGATGGGGTGCAGGACGGAGGGGATAAAGGGGAGAAAAACATGAGACAACTGTAATAGCATGATCAATACAATATGCAAAAAAGTAAAAAGAAACTGCTGAGTATCCGCTGCTTACTAACAACTTCTAATGAGCTGGTTGCAATAATTTATTTAAAAAATAAACTTTCCTCCGAATTTGTACTGTCCAAAAAAAAAAAAAAAAAAGCCATCCAGAGATTGTCTCAGTTTACCAACTCAGATCATTAGCTCGTTCGCAAAGGGACCACTGCCTCGCATGACTCCTCATGGGAGTCTAGGCCTGCATCAGCCAGCTGGCCTTCAGTAAGGGGAAGGCAGGAAATTGTGCCATCTTGGTGTGGCAGTGCCAAAGCCACAACTAGAGCACCCCGAGCCTCTGTAGGGGATATCAGCTCCAGCTGACCCTGGCACTTAGCTCCCGGAGGCTAGTACCTAATGCCTCCAAGGAAGTGGAATGAAGTACTGATTTATGCCACAGTGTGGATGAATTTAGACAACATTATGCAAAGTGAAAGAAGCCGGACACAAAAAGCCACATATTGTATAATTCCATTTATATGACCTGTCCAAAATAGGCAAATCTATAGAGACAGAAAGTAGATTCATGGTTGCCAAGGGATGGGAAAGGCGTGAATGGGAAGTGAGTACTTACGGGTAAAAGTTACCTTTCAGAGTGATGAAAATGATCTGGAACTACATACTGGTGATCACTGCACAGCACTGTACTAAATACTACTGAATTGTACACTTTAAAATGGTTATCATGGCCCTGCCAGTGTAGCTCAGTTTGTCGGAACGTCATCCCATACATCAAAAGGTTGAGGGTTCAATTCCCGTTCGGGGCACATTCCTAGGTTGCAGGTTCAATCCCTGGTTGGGGCAGGCACATACGGGAGCAACCAATTCATGTTTCTCTCTAACACTGATGCTTTCTTCCTTCCTTCCTTCCTTCCTTCCTTCCTTCCTTCCTTCCTTCCTTCCTTCCTTCCTTCCTTCCTTCCTTTCTTTCTCTCTCTCTTTCTTTCTCTCTCTCTTTCTTTCTTTCTTTCTTTCTCTCTCTCTCTCTCTCTCTCTCTGTCTCTCTCTCTCTCTCCCCCCTTCCCAAATCAATAAACACTTACATTTTTTAAAAAAACAGTTATTATGGTAAATTTTATGTTCTGTGTAGTTTACAACAATAAAAATTAAGAAAACACCTTATTAGTTTAGTTCCATTTCTAGAAATCCTATTTGTTTCTTTTTGATGTTTATTTCTTCCTTGTGTTTTGTATATCCTCTCATTTATGTAAACACGTTCAATACATTTTTAAATAGTTTCCATGTGATAATAAGTCTTTGGAGATCTACATCATTGGTTTATCGTCTGTGCTGATGGAGGCCTTTAAAAATATACGCGTGCATGTTTGACAGGACTTTATCTGCCAGACCCCTCCAGGAGGGATTAGATTTGCTTTTGCCACATGTCTGGGCTTGCTACCAGAACTATGCTACTTACAAAATGGAAGAAAATATTTGAAAATCATAAAGAATCTAGTATCCAGAATATAAAATGAACTCTTACAACTCTACTACAAAAAGACAAGCACCCTATTAATAAATGGGCCAAAGACTTGAATAGACATTTCTCCAAAGAAAATATACAAATGGCCAACAAGTAAATTAAAAGATACTCAGCATTACTGGTCATTAGAAAAATGCAAGTCAATACCACAGCGATACCACTTGACACTCACTAGGATGGCCATAATTTTTTTAAACACAGGAAATAAGTGTTGGCAAGGATGTGGATCAACTGGAACCCTCATCCGTTACCGGTGGGAATGTAAAGTGGTATACGTAGCTGCTGTGGAAAACGGTTTGGTGGTTCCGCAAAAACTTAAGCATAGAATTACCAAATGATCCAGTGACTCCATTCCTAAGTGTATACCCCAAAGAATTAAAAACATATTCAAGCAAAACTTGTACACAAATATTCACAGCAGTCAAAGCAGGACTATCCGCAATCACCAAATGGTGAAAACAACTCAAATGTCCATCGGCTGATGAATGGATAAACAAAACATGATGTATGTTTACAATGGAATATTACTCAGCCATAAAAAGGACTGAGGTACCGAAACGACATGGGTGAACCTCAAAGACACAATGCTAAGAGAAAGGAATCAGATACAAATGGCCACATATTGCATGATTCCATTTGCATGAAATATCCAGACTACATAATTCCATAGAGATAGAAAGTACATTAGTGTTTACTAGGGGCTGGAAGGAGTGGGGACTGGGGGGGGGGACTGGGAAATGACTGCTAATGGGTACAGACTTTCTTCTGAGGGTGATGCAGATGTTCTGGAATTAGGTAACAGTGATGGCTGTACCACACTGTGAATATAGTAGAAATGATGGGACAGTATACTTAATTTTTTAAAATCATAACAACTGCCATTATTGAGTATGTTTTCTCTACAAAGCAGCAGTCTAAAAAGGTTCAGATCCTAGGCCCGGCGCTAACTAACTGGTTGCCTTTAGGCAAGTTACTTTACCCCTCTGTGACTCAACAGCTTCATTCATAAAATGAGAACACTAGCAGTATCTGCCTCCAAAGGGTTGTTATCAGAATTAAATGTGTTAATGTATAGAAAGCATTGTGAACAATGCTTGGCACGCAGTAAGTAAGAATTAGCTGTTAGCTATGGTAATCATTTTCAATTCATCCTCACCCCATGAGGTAGGTAGTATTGGCTGTTCCCATTTTACAGATGAGAAAACTAAGGCACATGGAGAATAAACAACTTATACCAGGTTAGCCAGCTAGCAAGGGTTCAGACACTAGCAGTCTGGCTTCAGAGTCCCTGCTCTTGACTACTGCCACGCTCTGCCTCACATAAATCTGGTATACCATTCATCCGACTCTTGAATTCATAGCTCTTTTTGCCTAGGATGAGGTTCAATTAAGTTTTCACGGTTTTCAAAGAGTGAGTCAATGTAAGTAAACATAGGGAAACACTACCGTGGCTGGTACCCAGCTTTGGCAAAACTTGCAAGGGGCACATGGCTGACTGAGGTTTAGAAAACAGTACAGTCAATAAATCACGGAAATCTGAGATGGGACAGAACACGCCTAAGCCGTTGCCAACGTACTAGCCGGCTACTGCACACCATGCTTAAAACCTGTATGATTCTGTTGTGTAATAATTCGTCCCAGGCCAAAACCGTTCATCAGCTATCTAGCCAAAGAGAGAGGGAAGCCTGCAGAACTCAGCAAGAGGCAGCCCAAGGAGGAAATATCTTGGTTAAACTCAGAGCGGCACTGTGGGGTTGCCATCCTTTGACATCTTTTTGAAAGTACATTGGTCATCCAACCATCTATTAGCTAGTTTCCTACCAGCCACCCTATGGGAACATGAGGCAGGGGGGACGTGTCCTCCAGGCACAGTATTCTCACGAAATGTTTTAATTTCTGTTGAAATCAAAAGAAAAATTGATATAATCCAGCCCAGATTATATTTACCTTTATGCCAACACAGCTGTAAAATATAATTTAAAAAAATTATGAACGCCCTGACCAGTGTGACCCAGTTGGTTGGGCATCAACCAGAAAAGCGAAAGACTCGGCAAGCTCAATTCCCAGTCAGAGCACATGCCTGGGGAGCACATGCCTGGGGTTGTGGGTTCAGTCCCAGTTGGGGCACTTACCAGAAGCAACCAATGGGCATGATGTTTCACTGTCTCACTTCCCTCCCCTCTCTCTAAAAATAAGTAAGTAAATAAAATCTTTTTAAAAATTATGACTGCGGGCAAGGTGCCAGGCTTTCCTGGGGCTCCGTTTTCGTGTGTGTGGTGTGTGTGTGTGAAACCAAAAAGGCGGAGGGGTGGGGAGAATGATATTAATGGTGCTTTAAAAGGCAAAAGTAAGAGAAATTATGTTCAGTGCCAAGCAGAGAACCCATTATTAGACGTTATTCTTATAAAATGAAGGGCATTAACGCATCCCGGAACGTCCAGTAAACACTTCGTGATGTAAGAAAGAACCACAGAAGCCTTCAGTGGTAGCCTCCTTTTCGTTTAGCCACACTAGCGGCGTTGGGCGGTGGGGGGTGTGCGCGGGGAGGGGGAAGAAGTGGTATCGGGGAAAGCGGGAACTTTCCCCGGGTCTACAGCACCGCCCCGAAATACGATCTGTTTTAGCTGCCTGGAGAGCTTGGTCCAGTAAGAAGTGCCGCAATCCAGCACAGCAAATGTTGCATGCGCCAGGATGAAGGAAGCTGCCCCACGCAGCCTGTACTCTTGGATACACTAAGCCAGGGGTCCCCGACCCCCAGGCCACGGACCTGCTAGGAACCGGGCGGCACAGCAGGAGGTGAGTGGAGGGCGAGCGAAGCTTCGTTCGCATTACCGCCTGAGCTCCGCCTCGTGTCGCGGGCGGGCAGGTGAGCGAGCCCATTGCACCCTGAGCGCCGCCTCCTTTCCCTGCCCTCCACCCCGCCGTCCGTGGAAACGCTGCCTTCCATGAAAGCGGCCCCTGGTGCCAAAAGGGTTGGGGACCGCTGCTAAGCGTTTGGCAGGTCTCTGCAGCTGCTGTCTCAGGTGTGTTCCCTACTGAAAATCCCAAATCCTTGGAGCATTCTCAGGAGGCATGTGGGATTTCCTGCAGCGTGCATCTGAGCACGGGACTGCTCTCCAAGCCCACCCACAAAATCCCGCTCCCAGAACGCACAGGAACTGAGTTCAGAAACCCTGTGCCGTCAGCCTCCACGCTAACTATGTCGTCTTAAGCACTGGCCCGATACGTGGTTGGGCGCGAATTTTCGGACGGGACAGTCCTATCCATTACTCGCCAGCTTCTAGGAGAGTACTGTCGCGCTCAGAGCCCAGTGCAGGATTCACTAACAACTCTACACGTGCTTTAGCGTACTTAGCCGCTGAGGGCTCCGCGCTTTCCTCAGCCTTCTCTCTCTTTTCCCCTGGGAAAGCAAGGACCTCTGCGCCATTCACAGGCTGCGGTATATGGAGGTTTGGGCGGAGGAATATTCACCGAACACTTCACTGGCTCCAAAAGCTGACGCGAATTGCTGCCCTTCTCCCGTCCCACAACCCACAAGAAGGCTCTCACAGTCCAGCAAGCCCCTTCCTCCGATCAAACAGTTGGTTTGAGTTGGGAGTAGTCAGTTAAGCTGCAAATCGGAGTCACCGTTCCTCACACACGCACGCCCACTAACCAGCACTACTGTCGTACGCACTCGCCGCCCTATTTTATTTAGGCGCCGGGTCGGCCACAGCGCCCCCTCAGTTCCCGCAAACACCATAAGAGGTGGGGCGTACGGCTGGAAAGAGTCTAACGGACGCGGGCACGAACACTTTGAATTTGCGGCAGGTAGCGCACTTCCATATAAGGCGCGCCAGTCCGCGACTCGACGCCAGAAGCGGCCCCGGCGCGTGGAGAGAACCTCACCTCTCCACTGGTCCCAGCTTCAGTCCGGCCTCTGGGGATCGCCACGAGCACTAGAGCAGACTCTGCAGAAGCGTGAGACTTCATCGACAACATTCGGGACATGCAGTCTTATTTAGGGAGCAGCTACTATGACACCAGCTACTGCAGCCTGGGAGTCGGCGGGGAAGGACTGCGTGGTGAGTGCCCGGGCGGGGACGAGGGTTCGGCAAACTTCAGGGCAATAATCTCCCGGGGGTGCGGGGGGCGGGGCCGGGAGGGCTGGACGCTGCGCAGCTGTAGCCGCTACTTTCTCCCAGCGGCTCCCTTGCCGCCGCCTCCAGCCCGCCTCCGTGGGTGCCAACGCCTCGGTCGCCCTCTTTTGCTTCCATCCTTCCTCAGGCGTGCCGCCTACCATAACTTCGGCGGATGTAACCGGCGGAGGCCGGAAGGGTGCCCGGCCCGAACCTGAGCTTGGAGCCGCGGGAGCGCACTACTTTGGCGGGGGAGGAGCGAGGCTCTGGGACGGCGAAACCCGCGGGAGCGGCGGCGGCCTGGATCTCCAGCAGCAGCTGGCGGAGCCTGCCCCGCCAGCCGCGAAGGGTCCACGAGTCGCAAGGAAGAATCAGCGCCGCTGCCGCACGGTGTTCACCGCGTGGCAGCTGCAGGAGTTGGAGACCTGTTTCCGTCGCCATCACTACCCCGACTTGCGGACGCGGTAAGTGGCTTGCGCCGGAGGCGCCTCGTTCTCCAGGGGGCTTGGGCTCATCCCGGGGCGCCTTAGGGTCTTTCTCAGGACCCTTTCCCTCCTCTCCTGAGCCAAAAGCCACTTAAGGGGCTCCAGGGTGCTGCGGTCGGCCCTCGCTCTCTGGGGTTGCAGCGATGCCTACAGCGCTTGCGGGGTTGTGTAACTGGAGCGGGACTAGGGTGAAAGGAGTGAGGCAGGGTCTGATGGATCCTGCTTTTGTTTAAAACGTTGGTATTTTGTTTATCTTGGTTTATTTGGAATGTTGCATCAAAATATTGATCATGATACCTCAGTTTTTGGCACCCGTTAAAGTTTTCTGCACGACAGTATGCCACTGCCTCAACCCAGCCAGTCTAGGCCGGCCCCTTCAAGCGCCGTTTCCAGGTGGCCGAGTTGTGAGCCTTTAAAAGCTAGAGACTCCTTCGCTCTGCTTAGCTTGCCTTGCTCGGAGCCCTTGTGGTCCGGGCCGCTGTAGGGTACTGAGGGGCAAGTCCTAGTCTGGCCCGACAGGAATTGTGGGGCCAAGGAGAGAAGGTGTGAAGTTTAGGGGCACCTTTCTGGTCCCGCTGTGTTCGGCCTTCACGCGCCAAAGAGCAAAACAGAATTTCCCTTGAATGGAGCACCTTGGGGTTTCTCGTTGAGAGTTCGTCTCCCTTTTACAATAAACAAATACTCTGGTTCAAAACACCGCTCTAAAGGTGCTTTGGCGGTTGGTTGTTGTAGTTGTTTTGTTGTTGTTGTTGTTGTTGTTGTTGGTTTGTTTTTCACGGAGAGACCTCCCAGGAGATTTCCAGGGCTGTTTCCTGCTGTTCCAAAACCAGAAGAATTGATCGAATCACATTTAGCTAACAGACACACATTTACCTAACAGAGGCTCCCTTTTTCTATCTTATTTAACAGACAAGCTGTCCGTGGGAAATCTCTCCTTAATGGAGAGACAGCCGCACTGGGAGGGGGGATAGAAATAATATACATGATGTGTTTTCTTTTCTGCACAACTCCAAATACTGAGCATTTGCAATTTTTCCCCCGTCAGAGAGGAGGTTGCGGGACGCCTGAATTTGACTGAAGCCAGAGTACAGGTCAGTGAATCTCCAAAGAACGGCGGCCATTCTAAAACATGCTTTTAGTTTTGTCCTGGGCATGCTCCAGTTGGTGTGTTTTGTTGTTTTTTCCATTTCAGCAAATAAGTTCTGAACGTTGGGCACTTCGGGGACTAGAAAATGGGAAAAGTAAGCTCGAACTTAAGAAAATTGCCCATTACCAGAGGAAATATGATTTCCTAAAGGGAAAGAAAATACACACACGCCTCTCGCCACACACACACAGACACACTTCCCAAAAAATAAAGTTCACCTTCTAACACCGGTATCCTTCAGGAAGGATGTTAGCCCTCCCTGAAGGAATATTTCTCTGTGGAATCATGTTGGGCTCAGTCCCGCCTAGGAAGTGTTCAAATTAAGGCACTGAAGAGCTTGGTTATTAGAAGGTTCAGCTGTACTAAATTACTTAAAATATTTAAAGCCAGGCATCAGCTCTTGGCTAAATGAGTGGACACATAAATATTTAGACATTGGCATCAGGGAGTAAGTCACCCACAGAATATAGTACGTGAGTAACTAATGTATGTTTAAACTGAGATACGGGGTGTAGCTTAGAAGTCCACGTGCCTAGTCCCCCTGCCATTGTTGTTAAGTGTTTCGTAAAGCAGTGTAGAGAAGGGCAGCCTTAAATTTTAATTTTTTGGAACGCTTTAATGTTAGCCTGAAAACATTGCCGAAATATAGTAACCGTGGTGCTAATGGGGAAAGGTTTTCAAACTTTAGAAAAACTATCTTTAAAAATAGAACCAAAAAAAGAGAAAGACCTTTACTTTTATGTATATATGCACACATCTTATTATGTATTGCTGTATTATGTATATGTGTACAGTTAGAGGGTAGCTGTACATATTTTGTAAAAATGAGACGTTGACATGTAAAAGTATTCAATTTAACAATTTACTTTTATTTGAATTCAGTACATGGAAAGTTACAGTGAAATGGAAAGAATTGTTGAGTTTAAATCAATGTGTTTTTTACCCCAAGACACATAATACAACATTCCTTTAAGAACAGAAGAAAGAAGGCAGGGAGGCCGGGAGGGAATGAGAATTCAGTGGTTGGAGATTTTAAAAAGCTACGTGCTATAGTTTTTAGCTAGTATAATTAATTCTTGCTAATGAAGATCAGAGTATTAACATTTATGCATTTTCCCTATTGCTTCTTTGGTGGGCTGATTTTTTTTAAGTTACACTACGATTATTTTTAATTTTCCAGGTTTATAGCATTCACGTTTCGTTATGAAATATATTTCCAATAGTTCTTCTTTTGGTTCTTGTCATTTTTTTCTTTTGATTTTATTTTGTATTAGCTTCAGGTGTACAGCTTAGTGGTTAGACAATCATATACTTTACATAGTGGCCCCCTCGATATTTCTAGCCCCCCAGCTGGCACCGTACGTAGTTACCGCAATATTATTGACTGTATTTCCTATGCTTTACTTACTTCCCCATGACTATTTTGTAACTACCAAGTTGTGCTTCTAAGTCCCTTCACCTTTTTCACCCAGTTCCCCAACCCCCCTCCCCTCTGGCAACCACCGGTTTGCTCTCCGGGTCTGTGAGCCTATTTCAGTTTTGTTTGTTCATTTATTTTGTTGAGAAAAAGCAACTTTGAATAAAGTTCCACTGGAACTAAGAAGGGATAAAAGGTAGAGAAGAATTGTATACATTCAAATATCTGCATTACAGATGTCACACAAATTCAACTTTATGCAACTACCAAATGCGGAAGTAAGAATACTCTTGAGGAATTTTTAACATCTAATATTTTTTTTTTTCCCTTTTTGGTGGTATTATTTTGGAAAGGTGGGTTTTCTGGAATTTGATTGGTTGTAAGGGTGCTCTCTCTCACCTTTGTCCAGATTCTTACCTGTGTTAATTTAAAATAGTTTTCACTTACTCAGGCAGTAATTACTAAGTTGTAGGTCATGGCATCAAAAAGTGACTAGTTGAGGTCAGAGAAAACCATAGTTACATTAAAAAAAAGTATATGCCCTGTACACACACAAACACACAGTCAGTCTCTCTCTCTCTCTCTCTGTCTCTCTGTGTCTCTCTGTGTCTCTGTCTCTCTCTCTGTCTCTCTCTCTGTCTCTCTCTCTGTCTCTGTCTCTCTCTGTCTCTCTCTGTCTCTCTCTCTGTCTCTGTCTCTCTCTCTCTCTCTCATATGGCTGAGTAGTTGGTCCCAGAGTGCATGCATGAGTGCAGTGATGAAAACGTGCTGCGCATCTATCTGGTGTGCAGAAAAGCAGCCCAGCAAATCAGGCCACTGAGTGCTGGCACCCTAGTATCACAGGCTGGACTATCAGGCAGGCTCTCAGGTAGGGAAGATGAGTCAAGCAGGTGAAGTGAACTCAGAGGAAAAGAAAAACAAGGTTTTCTGAGTAGCTTCTGTCTTTACATGGTCCTCCCAATGGATTTCTGAAGAGGCAATGATCCAGAAAACACAAATAAGGGGAAAAAAAAAAGCTATGTTCTCATACACTTCCAAACTCTGCATCTTGAATTTCCCCCAGAAAAAAACAAACAAACAAACAAAACTTTAAATAGACACTTCCCTGCCCCTCTTTTGCAAATAAAGTAGGCCTGTTTTATGAAACCAATGTTGGGAATATGGACCCAATTATTGACCCATATCAAAGTCTGCCAGATGTGGGCTCTGGTTATGTTTAGGGAGGTTCGACAGCAGGTACATTTAAATCATTCCAAAGTGAGCACTAATACACTGGCCTTCTTCCGCCTGTGTATTCAATGAACAGAACAACCTCAAATCCTAAGATGCAAGATAGAAAAGGTGGCTTTAGGTGGGGTGAGGAAGTCCCTTTTCTCACTTAAATTTTGCAGCTTGGGAACTTCCAAAAGGATAAAATGTGGACCCCCATCAACTAATACGCTAAGAGAACAGTAAAGTCTAATTGACAGCTTTTTGTCTGTTGATTTAAATAGTTGGCTAGCCCTTAGGAAGGAGCCTCTCGTGACCCCTCATCCCACATGGTTGTTGAGTATCTCCCTAAAATGCATGAGTGGACCTTCCTTCCATAGGAAGGAGTGATGGGAATAGGATGTCCTGGTTAAAAAATGGAACTGGCAGGGCCTGGGGCACCCCACCACTCTGGGTAACAGCAGCTCCTGTCCACCCAGGATCCTGAAAGTATAGCTAGAGCCAAATGAGCTGACCTTGGCCTGAGCCTAGAAGGGTTGGGAGGATAGGGCAGGTTGTAGTGTACAAAACTGACGGTGGTGACAATGGAGTGCCCGATCTCTTACGTGGGGAAAGGGATTTTGAGTTTAGTGAATTTGGATTCAGTTAGGCTAAACTTTTCCTTAACGCCACGGCTAGAATATCAAGGCAGTGTCCAGGGCTTCAGCAACTCGCAGGTCCCAGCAAGACAAGCCAAAAAGTCCCTAGGACTCCATGATCAGATGTCCCTGACATACCACCTATTTAATTCTTACGAGGTTTCAAAGAAAGAATGGTCCCTTAAACATCATTGAAGGAAAACTGTCTAAAAGTGCAGCGTGCTCTTAGGGATTAGTTACTTCAGACTGAAGGCGGGCTTTTTGAATAGGGGGTTGTTCCCCTCAGTATGACTATAACCAGGTCAACCTCTATACCATGCTGAGCTTCACACCCTGCCCCCCAACCAGGGTGACAGTATCCCTGGTGAGAAGCGGGCGGCGGCAGCTGGACAGCTGATGGTCCAGCGTGTCTTTACCTTATTACCAGAGTGTTAACAACAGGATCCTGGCACATTTCATCAGTTAGACCTGCATCCAGGACCTGGGGGAAAAAAAACAAAACATTAAGGAATACTAAAAATGGGAGAAGAGAGACAAAGCAATGCGCCAAGCTTAGGACCAGGCGTGGCTCATTAAGCGTTAGCTGAAGGAGGAGGTGTGCTGTATACTTTCCTAAGCTATTTTAGCAATAAATAAATAGCTCCTCCTGCTGCAGTGTAAAATCTCAATAGCAGAGTTGCATATTGTGTGTTTTCTACTATGACACTAACTGTTCAATATACTAAACCAATCCCTTTTTCCCCTCTGATTCAAGGTTTGGTTTCAGAATCGAAGGGCCAGGTGGAGAAGAGAACAGAAGGAGCCGATGTTCAGAAATATGGCTCCCGTCGCCGAGGGCCCCCTTGCAGGGGTAGCCTTTGGTGGGTCCTATGCGGTCACCCCTGTTCTGGAGCCTGCATTGAGATGTGTTCCCCTGGTGCCACGTCCAGTCATGCCACTTGGGCCACCCATGATGCCTGTGCCACCCCCGCCACCTGTGCCTCCCATTGCTCTTGATCCGGCAGGCGTGGCAGGGGACCCAGTCATCAGTGGTCATTTTGCAGGTCCCATTTACTGAAGGATGGTCTTCACGGCACTTTTTTGCAAACGCGCACCGCGCAACGTCAAAAATAATTTGTTGAACGCACTTCATAAATGAAAATTTCAGTGCCTGTTGTTACTGTAGGGCACATTGCATTTTCAATAAAGATGCAACTTAACAATATACTGCTTGTGAGTGTCAAGTGAGGTAACTATAGTATGCATGGGAGTGGCTAAGGGAATGCCCCTCAAGCAGAATGTCAGAGGCCTCCTTTCACATCACACGGGGAGCCCTGAATCACCATCGATAACAGGCCACGCACGTCACAGAGTTCTCCAAGTGCCCAGGGCAGGTTTACACTGACCACTTATTCTCCTTCCACACCTCCCCGCGCCCATCCTCATTCCCACCCCGCCCCACTGGGAGCACATATATGTGCAAGTTGGGGAAGGGTGAGTCTCCCGTGAGAAAACAGTTTTATTTTTGGGCAGGGCCATGTTCCATTCATGCCAAGGATTCAACAGCAATGGACTGAAAGGGAAACTTCCTCAGGGGCTACTCATGGGGCATTAAGGGAAGGTGGCGGCCAAACATCCATCCATACTCTCCAAATTCTGTTCACTGCCCTCAGTGTTGTGGAGGCGGTAGGGGAATAGGAACCATTCTGGTTCAGACACACAAGTGGGGCTGCATGAAGATCAGAAAAAGGCTCTTTACTTTCCTACCCTCAGGTCAACAGAGCGTATTATTGTAGCATCCCCAGTTCAAAGGTGGATAGTCCCCGCTTCGAGTGTATTTGCCACCTTCAACGTCCAAGAGATGGCCCCCTGAACAATGTGCCAGTATAAGCCATCATTGAACAGCAGCAGACTTTTGCTTTGTTCGTGTTGTCTTCAGGTAAAACTGCTAGGAGAGAAAACAAGAAAAGCAATGATGGGAGGAGGGGAAAGGATGCCAGGCCCACTATTTTTAAGAGACTGTACGGTAATTTTTTTTTTAAGAACAACGTACGGTAATTTTACGAACACAGTCATGCTGGGAAATGACTGCAGTGACTTCAGGTGGGGGTGTCACGATGACACCAGAATTTTCTCTCCCGGGAGGTGGGTTGGCGAGAGGGAAGGTAGCAAAGACAAGTTTCACAGCAGCTGTGTGTTCCTAGCTTGAAGGAAGCCAGTATTTCCTTGGGAAAGCATGTGTTTTTTGCAGTGTTGTCCCATAATTTTCCGTTCCTTTTCTCCCTTCACACACGTGGATGCCAGACGTCCGCAGAGCAGTTGTAGCTAATGTGTCGCTCCTGGAGCGAGGAGGTTATTGCTGTCTCCGAGGCTCCAACCCCTTTTGGGAGAGAGGAACATCCAGGAAGGCACCTGAGCATGCCACTTCCATCCTCACCAGGTGATTTTAAAACTCAGCCATTCTCATCTCTCATTGTTGACCCCTTTCCTTCTTGTTAAACATCAAGTTCCTCAATGCTTTAAGTCCTCTTGGAACTACAGACTCTGTGCAAATAAAAGCTCCAGGACCCCGTCCAGCCTTGCCACCCTGAGATTCAAAAATCAAGTACTACCCAGCACACAAACCCTGCAGTTAACTTTCATGACCAGTTTGACACACCCAAACAGAACTTTTTTTTTTTTTCTTTCCCTCCCGTCTCTGGCTGCCTGGACAGAGCAAAGAAGTGAATACTCTTTCCCATAGTGGATGGGGTCTTCATGAGACATACATAACTATTTTTAAAATCATATCTACTTCTTGCAGATGCCCGATGATTTAAGAAAGGGTGGCGGAATGAGGGCGGAGGAAATACGCAAAACATTTCTGCATATGAGGTTCCCCTCAGCCTAGGCTTTAAAAGGGAGAGATCTTTTAAAATAATGCCACAAAGAATATTCCTCTTAAAGTGCATCTCAAATATTCCTAACGCGTGGATCAAACAGTAATTATTCTAATTTAAGGAAATTATTTTGATTTATTAAAATTGTTAGAAACTGGCTATCAGCAAAAACGCACAGGAGGAGGACAGGAACGTCAGCATTTCACAGTAGCAATCTGGATGTGCTCTTTCTAAAGTTTCACAGTGACGAACATGTGACGGAGCTTTCACAATAGTGACTTTCACGGTCAAGTTAAGCAGAGAAGTTGTGGATTCTGCGGGGGGCAGTGGGGAGGATAAGACTTGTTTGATTTAACCTGGATCTTGCCTCAACCAAATCAAGTCTGCACTTTGGCGATCTAACGTAGAAGTGCCTGAGAATCAAAGCTGCAGCGGTTGTTTGGACTACAGATACTTAGGGGGAAGAGGAGAGAAGGACGGAAGGGACTAGGAATGATTCTTTAGCTGAGAGTACAAGGGTCGGTCTCCCTTGAAATGTGTGAAAACTGACTTTTTAAACAAAGAGCTCCTGCCAATGTATAAAATTAGGGGGATGGAGTTCAGTTGGAGTCGTTTTCCAAAGAAGAATCGGACATTTGCCCGAATTCTGATCAGGGAGTGTCATACCTAAGGCTGGGCATACTCTGAAAATGGACACACTGTTTTCCCACCCAGTCATGTGGTGCTGGTGTGACTCTGGGAATTGCCGAAAACCTGAAAGTAAAATAATGGTGCAAAATAATAGAGTGCTTTCCTGAATTTCTTGATTGGAAAGTCCAACTTGGTCTATTTGAATCCCGCAGCCCAGGACCCCCTGTTGATGGAGGTGGAGAGGTAGTGTAAAGTGGTGCCTGGCTGGGGTTCTCAAATCTTGAGTGGACAACTCTCTGGCGGCAAATGATATCATAACATAACCCCCATGACGTACCTTTCTTCCTGTGGATGCTGTGTGAATTTTTTTTCTCTCCCTGGGGACTCATTTGAGGTCTTCGTAATGCTCCTCAGTCAAGGCGACAGCATATCCCAAAGAGAACGGGCCCTTGCTTCAGCTCCTTCTCTTGGCAGACACTTCCGCATTTTCCTTCGAGGAACTTTCACACGAGATCACCTTTATTTGGCAAATGAGAAAAACATTTATGAGTCCTGCAGTAAAAGGATGGTGATGACAGGGAACCAGTCCCATCCTTTCATGCCACTCTTCCAAGCAAAGTGCCTTTCTTCTTCTGGGGGATACTCAGCTTAGCGGAAGAGACCCCGGTGTTCTCTGTGAACTCGAGGGGGCTTTTGCGATCATCCAGCCCACTCCCTTCATTTTACACAGGCCCACAGCAGGGAGCAGCCTGCTGGAGGTAGCGTGCAGACTTCCCCCTGGAGGAGGCCGGCGTCTGTGTGGCCATGCCCTCCCTTGGGCCCAGGATTTCCCAGCAAGGGGCAGCATGGACCAGCCCAGGTTCAGCTCCTCAGTGCTTGTCATCTCTATTCGCCCAGAACTCTTTCCTTCAAGGGACTACAAACCCGAGGCTCTTCCCCAAGCTTCGGCGCTGGGCCATTTTACCTCTAGGAAAAGTAGGCAACTTCCCCTGAAGACATGCAGTGTCCTAGCATCCACTCTTGAACGCTGAACGGCAGAGGCTCGAGAGAGCGATGAAGTTTGTACCCTCTTCACAAAAGGCCGAGTGTGCTTCCACTACAGTAACCCTCGTCGTCCCCCACCCCAATCCCTTTGCAAAGCTGTGTGTGCCAACTGGGAGCACAACACATAAGCAACAGCCAGCCCTGGGCTTGGGTTGAAGTAACTTTTTTGGTTTTTTTTTTGTTTGTTTGTTTGTTTTTTTGGTTCGGTGAAGTGGGCTAATTAATAGTTTGGAAACTGTCATTATGCCATTAGTATTCGTTTTGAAATGTGGTTACTTATGCTTTGCCTTGATCAATGTCCCACTCTCCTTCTCACATGTCACTGAAACCCTGTGGCACAGGGACCCAAGGTACAGTGGTTTAAATTTAATTTTGAAATGCACCTCGGTGGTCTGTATGCCTCCCTATGCGAAGTGTACATTTGAAGGAGACTGTCTGGATTCCCAACATTTACATGCAACAGTTTTTAGACTGTAGGGATACAAAAGACTCCTTCTGAAAGCACACTCGGTTGTGCTTCACCAACAAGGGGGCACAAGTGATTGAAGAGGTGGCGCACGGGCATGGGCAGCGTAATTGATACACCTGGAGCCTTCTGACACACGACCCCCAGGTGAAACTAGGGCCTCTGTGAGAACTAGAGTTGGAACATGATTTTCTATTCTTGGTCCAAGAATCTTGGTCTAGGGAAAAAACAAAAGACAGGATAGAGACCAAGGAATAGTCTCTAACCAGTTCCCTCTTGAACAAGGGAGACAAAGAGGGGAACCCAAAGATGTTTGGAAATCAGGAGTGGGGAAGGAGGACATGGCAACTCAGGGGAGAAAGAAACTTATGTCCATGCTGGGGCCCGAGCTGTTACTGAGTGAGCGGTGTGGGGGGAGGGGTGTGCAGGGTGGAGTGGGGTGGGCAGGAGAGTAGTTACTGAGCTGGGTAGTGAGTGGGTGCTGGCAACTGGATGGTGCCTCGGGGAGGTAGCCAGTGGGCGCACAAGGAGGTGACAGTGACCAGCTGAGCTTTACCAAAAAGAGTAAAGGAACAACAGAAGTCAGGCCTATATGCCAATAAGTGTCTAATGCTTTCTTTTATAGTCCCTATCACAAGGTAAGGTAATGAGGCTGCTCTTTCTTTTCCTCTCATATCTACTTTAACTCAACTGATCACCTTAAGGGGTCTCAGCAGGACTGAAATAGTCGTGAGGAGAGAGGGAAAGTCAGGATAGAGGGAGGAGGGTCCTGCTATACGATCGTCCCTGGCACAGGTCTCCAGCCCCAGCGCCTCAAAAACCACCCAGGACGGTTCCGTTTCTTCATTTTAACTAGAAGCAGTTTCCAAGGACGTCCAGTGAATTCCCTGGGCCCACCACAATGTCAAAACCTCGACTCCAACAGGGAGTCAGACAGAAGTATGGCAGGGTGCTAAATTGGTTCTTCGGCCGTTTATTTAACACCGAGGCTTACATTTCAGGCATCTCCCTGGCCAAATCTGCTTTTTCATCAGATGAACATATTCTCATAGCCTCCTCATCACTTTGTTTAAGGGAATGTTCAATCCATTCATTTGAAACAGTAAGTGAGGAGGCTGGTTACCAGCCATGATCCGCGTAAACACGTGCATCATGAAGAGATGAGGGAGCCATCTCCACAAGTCATGAGGCTTCTATCCAAGTGTAACAAGCAAAGCCGAGGCCAGAAATCAAGGTCCATTCGCCTCACCCTACTCCTCATCATTTCCTCCTCTGGGAAGCATGAGAAAGCCTCAGTCCACGGGCGTGATGATATATTAAAGTGAATCCTTAATACATCAAAGCGAGCAACAAATGTGGTTATTCTTCTTAACGGAACTTTCTGATAAACTGAAATTTAACAAGAAACTCGTGTTTTTGTGTATTTCCATCTTTTCCGTTGAAATAATTGTGAAAAGATTCATTAGTACATTTTCCTCTCAAAGGGTCCAGCAAACTGAATTCAATGTTTGTTTGATGCAATGATTATGTATAGGCCAAAATGACAAAGACTTTGGTTTGAATTCTAACCAAAGTGGTTAGAATTTAAAAAAATAAATAAATTTTATTTTAAAGCATGCAGTGGTATTTTTTTAAAAAGCAGTTTGTTTATGGAGAGCACGAGGATGCGAGCACTATAAAAATCAAAAGCTTATCTGGCTTTAATTGTCTTTTCTTTCTCCAGTCAAATAGGGGTGGGATTTTATTTGTACATTTTCTAAGGGTCCCAGTCTGCTCATGAAAATTTTATACAGGTGACAAGCTGTGGGGCAGAGATTCCTTAAACACCCTTCGGGAGAACCCTCTTCAGGGCAGAAGTGACTGCTCGGTGCTGCCTACTTCTTTCCCTCCTGCTCCACGTGTACTCCAAAATAGGCATTGCACGTGATGGCGAGTCCAGCGGTTAGCAAAAAGAAGCTCTGGAAGCCCACTCTGCTGTCTTGGCACTGATCCGGGTCCTTCGTGACTTTGTCCACTGCGAAAGGGTCTCTTTGGTTTTCCAAAAGTTCAGGAAACTCCTTTTCCCTGAGTTCTCCCAGGCCCTCCGTTAAGTAGCCTTTATCCCCAGCTAATCTGTGAAACATGAACATCATGGTTTTCATGGTATGTTCCGTCTGAGATGGCACCTTGCTGAGGTCTTGGCCGGAGGTGCGGCAGGATCACTGGGCTGGCCGGGTGCCCCCGGGCGGGCCCCTTAGTAGAAGGGGGTCGGGAGGGGTCAAATGGTATTTTAAGTAACTCTTTTAATAGCCCCCCCCACAATATTCAGGGGTATCTGCGCAAGCGTATTTCAATCTCCCACATGACTGATAAGCCTTATAATAGTATACGCCAATATCTCAAATAAAGTCACATCTGCAGGGAACTTCAGTTTTATCGGGATGATGTATTTATTGCAGGAAAACAGCAAATTGCCAGGAAAGGCTTTTTCCCTTGTCCTTTTTGAAAGTCCTTTTTATTTTAGCTTTTTCCTCTTGTTTTCATTGTGCTGTGCTTTGTGTAACCATGTAGAGGAAGTCCCAGGGGTCAGCACACATTCAGCCTAATCGCCTCCATCTTTCCCAGCTCCTGCTGTAGCAGTAACGTGATCTCCGGAACGGTGAGTCTGAGACACTACAGCCTCACAGTGGATCCCCAGAACATGCTGTGCTCATTCCTGACCCTACGTCTTTGCGTGTGCTGCTCCCGTGCCTCTTGTTCACCTAGCTGAGTCATTCAGGGCTTGCCTGCTTCTATCTTGCCTTCCCCTCCTCCTTTCACCACTCGGCCCTTTCTCAATCCTGCCTACCCAGCTGTTGCGTCCCCTCCCTGAATCCCTATAGGCCTGAGGTATGGGCCACTCACTTGACAAGAAGCTTCGTAACTTACAGCATCCCACTGAAACTTTATTTCGTTGGTGTGATTCTTGTATCCCTTACCTGCACAGAAAGCACCTGAAATTTCCAATTGCCCCCTACTTCCTTGTTCCCCCGTTGCTCCGAGGATGCTGCTTTACACTGGACAATAAATAATAAACAATGATAATGGTAACAGCTAAAATTTTCTGATGTACCAAATAACCGTGCTGAGCAATGTGCATGAATTACAATTACCGATATTTTGCAGATGAAGAAACTAAGACACAAAGAGGTTAACTGACCTGCCTAAAGTGACACAGCTGATAAAATGGCTGTGTGAGAATTCAAACCAAAGTCTTTGTCATTTTGGTCTATACGTAATCATTGCATCAAACATTGCATTCAGTTTGCTGGACTCTTTGAGAGGAAAATGTACTAATGAATCTTTTCACAATTATTTCAACGGAAAAGATGGAAATACACAAAAACACGAGTTTCTTGTTAAATTTCAGTTTATCAGAAAGTTCCGTTAAGAAGAATAACCACATTTGTTGCTCGCTTTGATGTATTAAGGATTCACTTTAATATATCATCATGCAATATTTCTGGATAAAAATTAAGCAGATAAAATCATTAGATATCAACCTGGGATGTTTCCTTTTTGTGTGTGTGTGTGTGTGTTTGTTTGCTCTTCTGCCTCAAGCATGGATTCCCTTTTCTCTGTCCTAAGCTGTTCTTTTTAAAACAGAGAGCGATCTCCCTTTCTCTGGGTGAAAGATAAACAGTCTATGAACACACAATATCATTGAAATCTGGAAGTGTCATGCTATAAATAGCAAAGCAAGATCAGGGCATGAATGTGGCCAACTCTCCGCCTTTGAATCCGATGTTTGCAAATTGTGCCTATTTTAGTGTGTGTTTGTTTTTTCAGTTTATCGGTGTAGTTTCTCTGACAATAGTTGAAAGTAGCGCATGGATTGTACATATAGTCCAGTGATTTTCAATAAGAGGGCCAAGGCCTTGCAGTGGGGAAAGGGCAGTCTCTTCAACAAATGGTGCTAGGAAAACCGTATACCCACATGCAAAACAATGAAGGTAGACCCTTGCCTTACACACCTGTTGACTCCGACAAGGAGTATACCTGCTAGAAGGACTCCTTGTGGTTAATTGGGCTCAAAAATCAAGAGTCTAGCAGATATTTCTGGCAGAGGCCTCTCACGCACTGTGTTCTTTTGAGGAAAAGCAACAGAAGGAGGTACCAGCCTCCCGAAGGCTGAGTCAACCCTTATAAAGGAGTTCCTGGAATCGTTTTACGAACAATGGACTGAGACCTGCCCTGCAGCTTACGTGCTCATTTTGCACCTTTACCAACCAATCAGAGCAGCTTCATAATGACCAGTCAGGACACCCCATTCCATCCAATCAGGACATTGCTATTTGGTTCCATCAGGACAGTGGTTATTTGAACCAATACAAGTGGACAAATTTGAGTTCCTCGTGTGCATAAAAAATGGACGTATCAGGGACCAGGGCAGGCACTTTATATAGCATGCCTCCCCTCTGTGTGTGTGTGCGCGCGTGTGTGTGCGCGCGCGCGCTCGCGCGCACGTGACAGAGAGGACAGCGCGCCTCCTTTTTTTCCCCTGAGGCTAAGTTTCCTCAGTTTGCAAATTGTTCGCCTGAATAAAGTCTCTCCTTTCTCCGCACCCTTGATTGAGGACTCCTGTTGGCATTAGATAAGTGGCAGCGAACTTTCGTTGATATACTACATACAAAAGTTACCTCGAATGGAGAAGTGTCTTATTCAGGTCTATCCACTTTAAAATTTTTATTTATTTTTTAAATCCTCACCTGAGGACATCTTTTTCATTGCTTTCAGAAAGAGAGGAAGGGAGAGAGAGAAACCTCGATTCCAGAGAGAAGCATCGATTGGCTGCCTCCCAGGCGTGCCCAGACCCACGTGCCTGCACCCTGACTGGAGATCAAACCTGCAACCCAGGCACGCGCCCTGACGGGGATCGAACCCTTTTTGGTGACAGGGCGATGCTCCAACCAGCTGAGCCGCACTGGCCAGGGCCTATTCACTTTTTCACTGTGTTCTATGTTATTCAGGTGTTGTCTGAGTTCTTTATAAATCTTGGATATGAACCCTTTATCTGATGGACCATTGACGAATATCTTCTCCCATTCGGTGGGTTGTTTTCTCATTTTGTTGATGGCGTCCTTTGCTGTGCAAAAACTTTTTAGTTCAATATAGTCCCATTTGTTTATTTTTCTTTTGACTCCTATGCTCAAGGGGATGTATCAGAAAAAAAATATTGCTAAGGGAAATGTCAGAATTTTACTGCCTATGTTTTCTCCTAAAAGTTTTATGGCTTTCAGTCTGACATGTAAGTATTTAATTGATTTTGGGTTTATTCTTGTATAAGGTGTAAGAAGTTGTCTAGTTTCATTTTGGGGGCATGTATCTGCCCAAATTTTTCCAGCACCATTTACAGAATAAACTTTCTTTACTCCATTGTGTTTCTGTCTCCTTTGTCAAATATAGACACTTCTCACCATGGCCGGGTGGCTCGGTTGGTTGGAGCATCACCCCGTACACCAAAAAAATTGTGGGTTCAATCCCCAGTCAGGGCACATACGGGAGACAACCAGTTGGTGTTTCTGTCTCACAGCGATGTTTTTCTCTCACTCCCTTCTTCTCTCTCTAAAATCAATAAACATATCCTCGGGTGAGGAGGGTGTGTGTGTGTGTGTGTGTGTGTGTGTTTATATGTGTGTGTGTGTATGTTTCTCCAAAGAAGACATACAGATGGCCAATAGACATATGAAAAGTAGCTCAACATCACTAATCAGAAAAATGCCCGTTGAAACCACAATGAGATACCACCTCATACCTGTCAGAATGGCCATCATCAATACATCAAGACACAAGTGTTGGCGAAAATGTGTAGAAAAGGAGACCCTCACGTACTGTTGGTGGGAATGTGGATGGGAGCAACCCCTATGAAAAATAGTGCGGAGGTTCCTCAAATAATTAAAAATGAATTGCCCTACGACCCAGGGATTTCACTTCTGGGAATACAGCCAAAGAAACCGAAACACTAATTCAAGAGAATATATGCATCCCCACGTTCATTGCAGCATTACTTACAACAGCCAAGAAACTGAAGCAGTTCAAGTGTCCACCAACAGATGACTGGATAACAAAGCTGTGGTATGAATACATGATGCGATACTGCCTAGCCATAAAAAAGAATAAAATCTTACCTTCCAGCAGCACGGATGGACCTAGAGAGTATTATGCTAAGTGAAATAAGTCAGACAGGAAAAAAAATACCAGATTATTTCACTTATATGGGGAATATATATGTGGAATCTAAAGAGCAAAACAAGCAAACAAAAGAGAAACAGACTCATAGATTCAGAAAACAGACTGATGGTTGACAGAGGGGAGGGGCGTCGGAAGACTGGGTGAAAAAAGGTGAAGGGGATAAGAAGTAAAAATTGGTAGTTACAGAATAGTCACAGAGATGTGACTTACAACGCAGAGAATATAGCCGATGGATGTTGCAGTGGCTGTGTGTGGGGCCAGGTGGGTGCTTGAGCTGTCGGTGGTGGGGGACACTCTATGAGGTGCTCCATTGTCTGGTCACTGTGCTGTGCATTGGCACTAATACAGGGTGGTGTTGAATGTAAAGTGTAATTAAAAAGTAATTTAAAAATCAGAGGAATGAAAAATAAAACAAGAAATTACCTCCAATGGTTAAAAAAAAACCCTAAAATAGCCTCTTGCTCCTGGGGGCCTGGCATGCAGCAGAACACTCAAATGCTGCATCCAATTCATGCGCTGTGCTCTGCATTACTGGTGGGCGCTCTCCGCCCCCACCCCTCTCGCTACACACACACACAGCATACCTGTGCACACACACAAGATCTTTAGCTTGAACATATCCTGAAATGGTCACATCGACCCATATCATTCTGTGCTTCTTCTGGACATTGAAAGATCCCCGCCAGCCGCCAAGTCGTTCCCAGTGAGGTGAAGTGAGAAACAACTGTCCATTCATGACGGTTTTTCCAGTGCAAAATTTCAATTGGCTAACCCAACAGTTTAGGAAATGTCTCATAAATGATATCTAGTGGTCTAATATCATCAAACTCCTTCCTATAAAAAGCAAGAACAATTCATCGGAGAAGAAAACCCGATGAGCCAGGTGTTAGTGAGTGAGACCAGCAAAGCCAGTGCCTTAGGACGGTGTCAGGGTTCACAAGCCTGTATTAACTACAAAGTATTCCGGAAGAAAATCAGTGTTTAAAGCCATGCAGTGCAATATACAGCTGATGTATTACAGAATTGTACACCTGAAACCTATATAATTTTATTAACCAATGTCACCCCAATAAATTCAATAAACACCATTTCAGAAACGGATCGATGGTTTAAAACTCGAGCGGCATCATCGGGAAAGGGCCTACACATTCAAATGGACAGGGACTATGAAAAAGTCGCCACCCCCACCTCACTCCCAATACCCACTTCCCTAGTCCCACGGCCCAAATCCTGCCTCCGTGCACCGGGTGCCAGCCAAGTTCACCGCTAGAAGGTCTCAGCTTTCGAGGAGGGGTGGCGAATGGAAGCCAAATGCCCCTGTTGCCCATGACACGTAGCGATTCAACTGGTGAGAAAGGGAGCAGTGTAACCACTGCGCAAGTGAAAGTCCTTCCTTCCTGGGGGCTCCGCTGAGCTTGCAAAGGAGCCACACTCGGCAAATGTGACTCCACTGGTTGCCCGCGCCAGCCTACCTGTATGCGCTGCCCTCCACCCTTTAGAGAAACACCCGCAATTCCCAGGAAACCTGGCGAGAGGAGCGTAGGGCCACGAGGAAGGCCCGCGGGGGCCGGCAGGGGGAGGGGTAGGAGTAGGGGTGCGGCGGGAGGATCAGGGGTTTGTTCTCTGGGACTAAAGCGCTTACCCACCGACCTTGGGGCGCGTACACCGAACACTTTTGCGAAGTTGCCCTTTATAGGTAATCGATACAGAAACGGACAGCCTGGTTTCAAGAAAGTCAGCTGGAGGTGTCACCCCTGAGAACATTCTTCCGTTCTTACTGGAAATTTCCCCCAAATTCCCATCCCGAGTCACATAACCTTTCTGACTAAATTTAGCCCTTGAATCTCACCCTATTACCAGTTGCCTCTTCGCAGATGATATCCAGTGGCGTGGCCAGTTTTGGGGTTGTTGTTGTTGTTGTTGTTGTTGTTGTTGTTGTTGTTTTAATTTAACAGTTTTCATCAATATTTTCCACATTTGATTATATTCTTCCCATTGAACATTTTATTATTTTTACCATGTTGGCAGACATTTATATATTACAAATTGTCTGTTAGCTACCTTGACTATAACACAGTGGGTCACAATTCATATTTATTAATGAAGAGAAGAAAACAGTATATTGAGCAATGGGTGATTTATAAACTCATTCGAAGGTCACAAATTTGTCAACACCCTTTTTATAGTAAAGACATGTTCGTGTTCACATACTGTAATTTGCTTATAGCCTTTGTTTTCTGCTAATGATGAGCAATCGATAGTTATTTGTGAAACATCTTTGTGTGTGTGGTCGGAGACAGATAGATAGACAGATATCCTCTTCTCTGAAATTATTTTCTCAGGCTGAATTTCTGGGCCTGGAATATATTACTGAGAGAGTAAGAATTTTTTCATTGCTCTAGTCACATATTGTAGGGGAAGGCAGTGTCGAGCTTTGGTTAAGAACACAGGGATTCAGCTTCGACAAGCTTAATTAAGGCTGGTCTTATTAGGGTGAACTAGTTAACTCAACCGAGTCACTTTTGCCCCAGCTATGAAGGGGAGAAACAATGGTCCCCCTGCACAGGAATGTTGTGAGGAAGGCGGGCACAACAAATGTTGGCTGTTGTTCTTGTTATGATCACCGCTTTCAACATATGTACTTCCCCACAGCGTCACCAATATTGGGTTTTATCTTTTAAAACATTTTTGGTTGATTAAATAGGTATAAAGAGATGCTTTTTTGTGTGTGTGTATTTGTACTTCCTTGTCTCCTAAGGAGGTTTATATATTTTTCAAGTATTGGTTTGTTCTGCAAATTATCTGTCCCCTTCTCCACAATCAGGATTATGCTTTATCAAATTGTGCTTATGAACAGGTGTCTATTCCAGTCTTTAGTTTTGATTTTACCTAATGTTAACACAGTTAGCGTCCCAGTTGAGATCAATTGTGCCATATAGTAGATGCGTAGTTCTTTTTTATTTTGAATTAAACTTTTTTTCAATTACACTTTACATTCTATATTACTTTGTATTTGTTTCAGGTGTACACCGTAGTGAGTAGACGTATAGTTTACCAAGTGTTCCGCCCCCCTCCCCCGCCCCGATATTCCCAGTACCCGTCTGGAACCACGTATAGTTCTTAGAGTGTTATCCACCATATAGTAGTCTCTATGCCGTATTTCCCATGCCGCGGCTGTTCTGTAACTACCAATCTGTTACTACTCAATCCCTTCAGCTTATTCACTCAGTCCCCCCAAACCCCCACCCCTCTGGCAACCATCAGTCTGTTCTGGGAATCTATGAGTCTGTTTCTGTTTTGTTTGTTTGTTTATGTTGTTCTTTAGATTGCACATATAAGTGAAATCATACGGTGTTTGTCATTCCTGGACTCACTTCGCTTAGCGTAATATCCTCCACGTGCATCCTTGCTGTCACGAATGATAAGACTTCATTCTTTTTCATAAGCTGGGTAAAAAGGGGGGAAATGGAAAAAGAAAAAAAAATTAAGGCTTGCTTCAACAACTTACTGAAACCCATCACCCTGTCTCTGGGCTAATGTGAGGACTCAGTCCCGAAGCCCTGCTCAGGTTTCTACAGGGCAGGGAAAATGTGGACCTAGTCCCCCAATGAGCGTGAGCTGCCTCTCCCTCTTCCTGGCTTCAGAATACGTGTGCACCTTTGTCCGTTACAGGCAGGCTAGGCCAACTCCTAAGAAGTCAAGGGCGAGGGAACAACGGCCTGCCCCTAGAGAGTTCCTCCTCCCCCAAGAGGCTTGCCCTGTGGCTGGGATTCCTACTGCTGTGGTACTCTCCTGGGAGTGCGGGACCCCCAGTATTGGTCACACGAAGGCCTTCTTAACAGACTTTGGCCATTTTAAATACCTTCCATGGTGTTCTTTTACCGCATGTTCTCCTTTACGTTGATTTCAGGTGGAATCACCTTTTTAAGAAAATGTTTCTGCGTATCATTTTATTTTGGATTACTGAGGGGGCATTAGTTTATTTCTTTATTTTTTATTTTAGCTTCTATTTTTTTGTAATTATTTTTAAATTTTTAAATTAAAAATTTTAATTACAGTTGACATACAAAACAATAATATTTTATATTAGTTTCAGGTTTATAACACAGTGGTTATATAACTTACAGACCGATCCGCCAATAACACTGGTACCTGCCCGGCGCCGTACAGTGTTATTACAATGTTACTGATTATATTCCCTAGGCTGCCCTTTACATCTCCATGATGATTTTGTAACTGCCAATTTGTACTCCTTATTCCCTTCACCATGTCCACCCAGCCCCCCAACCTCCTCCCATCCAACAACCCTCAGTGTGTTCTCTGAATTTATGAGTCTGTCTCTGTTTTGTTCCTTCATTTGCTTTGTCCTGCAGATTCCACATATAAGTAAAATCATATGTTCTTTGTCTTTCTCTGTCTGACTTATTTCACTTAGCATAATACCCTCCAGGCCCATGAATGCTGTCACAAGGGGTTTAAGGTTTCACTCTTTTTCATGGCCGAGTAATATTCCATTCCGTAAATGTACCTCAGCGTTTTTTTATCCACTCATCTAGTGATGGGCACTTAGGCTGCTTCCAAATCTTGGCTATTGTAAGTAAGCTGCAACGAGCACTGGGGTGCTTTTATTCTTTCGAATTCGTGTTTTGTGCTTCTGCAGATATACACCCAGAATTGCAAACACTGGGTCATAAGGCAGTTCCATGTTTAATTTTTTGAGGAAACTCCACGCTGTTTTCCACAGTGGCTGCACCGGTCTGCATTCCCACCAACGGTGCACGAGGGTTTCCTTTTCTCCACCTCCTCACCAACACTTGTCTCTTGGTTTATTGATGATGGCCATTCTGACG
>PVJD01009994.1:0-57426 GCA_004026545.1 Mormoops blainvillei
TCACTGTCAGTTTGTTCTTCACTTCAATGTCTCTGGTCACATTTAACTTGCTCGCTTGTTCTGTTGATAAGTGGAGACTTCCACTTATAGGTGGCATCATATGGTATTTGTCTTTTACCGCCTGGCTTATTTCACTTAGCATAATACTCTCCAGATTCATCCATGCTGTCGTGAATGGTAGGAGCTCCTTCTTTCTTTCTGCTGTGTAGTATTCCATTGTGTAAATGTACCACAGTGTTTTGATCCACTCATTTACTGATGGGCACCTAGGTTGCTTCCAGCACCTATTGTAAATTGTGCTGCTATGAACACTGTGGTACAAAGATTCTTTTGAATTGGTGCTTCCAGATTTTTAGGGTATGATCCCAGCAGTGGAATTGCTGGGCTAAAAAGCAGTTCCATTTTTAGTTTTCTGAGGTAATTCCATACTGTTTTCCACCGTGGCTGCACCAGTCTGCATTCCCACCGACAGTGCACTAGGGTTCCCTTTTTTCCACAACCTCACTAGCACTTGTTGTTTGTTGATTTGGTTATGATGGCCATTCTCTCTGCTGTGAAGTGATATCCCCTTATGGTTTTTTAAAATTATTATTTTTTGTATATTTTATTGAGTATGATATTTGCATGTCTCTGATGGTGAGTGATACCGAGCATCTTTTCATATGTCTCTGGGCCCTGTGTATGTCGTCCTTGAAGAAGTGTCTGTTCAGGTCCTTTGCCCATTTCTTAATTGGGTTGTTTGTCCTCCTAGAGAGGAGTCATGTGAGCTCTTTATATATTTTGGAGATCAAATCCTTCTCTGATGTGTCATTGGCAAATATATTTTCCCATAGGGTTGGTTCCCTTTTGATTTTGCTGATGTTTTCTTTAGCCATGCAGAAGCTTTTTAAATTGTTGAAGTCCCATTTGTTTATACTTTCTTTTGTGGCCCTTGCTCTAGGAGACATATTGGTGAAAATATTGCTGCATGGAATATCTGAGATTTTCAGGCCTATGTTCTCCTCTAGGACTTTTGTAGTTTTGTGAGTTATATTTAAGTCTTTTATCCATCTTGAGTTTATTTTTGTATATTGTGTAAGTTGGTGGTCAAGTTTCATTTTTTTGCATGTAGCTGTCCAGAGGTCCCAACAGCATTGATTGAAGAGGCTATTTTCACTCCATTTTATACCTTTTCCTCCTTTGTTAAATATTAATTGACTACAGAGACATGGGTTTATTTCTGGGTTCTTTATTCTGTTCCATTGATCTATGTGTCTGTTCTTATGCTAGTACCAGGCTGTTTTGATTATAGTAGGCTTGTAGTATAGTTTGATATTGGGTATTGTGATCCCTCTGACTTTTTTCTTCTTTCTCAAAATTTCTGTGGCTATTTGGGGTTGTTTATGGTTCCATATAAATTTTTGAATTGTTCGTTCTGTATCTGTGAAATATGTCATTGGTATTTTAATAGACATTGTGTTGAATCTGTAAATTGCTTTGGGTAGTGTGGACATTTTGATGATGTTAATTCTGCTGATCCATGAACACAGTATGTTTCCATTTATTTGTATCTTCCTTAATTTCTTTCTTCAGTGTTGTGTAGTTTTCTGAGTATAGGTCTTTTACCTCCTTGGTAAGGTTCATTTCTAGGCACTTTATTTTTTTGTTGTTGCTATTGTGAGTGGGATTTTTTCCCTGATTTCTGATTCTGATATTTCATTGTTGGTGTACAAAAATGCCTTTGCTTTCTGAATATTGACTTTGTATCCTGCTGTTTTGCCAAATTCACTTGTTAGGTCAAGAGTAGTGTTTTGGTGGAGTCTATGGGACTATCTATGTATGCAATCATGTCATCTGCAAACAATGACAGTTTTACTTCCTATTTGGATGCCTTTTATTTCTTTTTCTTGTCTGATCGCTGTGGCTAAGACCTCCAATACTATGTTGAATAGAAGTGGTGAAAGTGGGCACCCTTGTCTTGCTCTTGATCTTAGTGGGAAAGGTTTTAGTTTTTGCCCATTGAGTATGATATTGGCTGTAGATTTCTCATATATGCCTTTATTATGTTGAGGTATGCTCCCTCCACTCCTACTTTGCTGAGTGTTTTGATCATAAACTGGTGGTGTGTTTTGTCAAACGCTTTTTCTGCATCTGTTGATATGATCATATGATTTTTGTCTTTCCTTCTGTTTATGTGATGTATTTCATTTATTGTTTTGTGAATATTGTACCATCCTTGATTGAGATTGCTACCTAATGTTATTCTGAGTAGTAAACAAAACAGGAAATTTATTTATAAGTCTTTCTACTCTCTTGAATTATGAAGCTTGTATTCACTGCCTTATAAGAACATAATATTTAATTTATGACTCAAGAGGAAAAAGGAGATCTTTCCTGAATTTGGGCTATAAATTTTATAAAACAGTTATTGACCCAGAAACCCCTCTTCTGGGTATCTACCTTAAAAAGTTTCAAAACATTTACTTGCAAATATATGTACCTTTAAGTTCATTGCAGCATTATGCATGGTGGCCAAGACATGGAAAAAAACTGAAGTGTCCCTTAATAGATGATCGAATGAAGATGTGGTACCTATATACAACAGAATGCTACTCAGCTATTGGAAAAGATGAAATACTGTTGTACAATTTGCAACAACATGGATGGATCTTGAGACTATCATGTGAAGTGAAATAAGCCAGACAGAAAAAGTCAAGAACCATATGATTTCACTTAATGTGGGATATAAAACTGAAATTCATAGACACAGACAACAGTATGATGGTTACCAGAGGGAAGGCAGTAGGGAAGTAGTTAAAGGTAAAGGGGGTCAAATATATGGTGACAGAAGGTGGGACTTTGGGTGATGGGCACACAATAGAATATGCAGATGATATATTATAGAATTGTACACTTGAAACCTATATAATTTTATTAACCAATATCACCCCAATACATTTAATAAAAAATAAAAATAATAAAGGGCTCGCCTGATTACATCAGGCCCAGCTAAATTTTTCTTATAATTATTATTTTTTTCTGGTTAATGGAGAAATAGAATATCTTTTTTTTTCAGAGTCTACAAAGAGTTGTTTGTTTATGAGAGCCATGATTTGGAACATTAAAAAAGTTCTTTTGGGAATATGAGTTGGGAAAATGCAGTGAGAGGGCAAGTCTCAGCAGGTCAGAGGCCTGTTAAAAGATGTGCAAGAAATCTTTCGGGTGAACTCTGCTCTGACTCCAGGCCAAAGTCGCTTGCCTGGAAGCGCCCTGAGTGGTTGAAAGACCCTGGCTCAGGAGAATTTATTTGGAATCTTTCTTGTTTTTCTTCTTTTTCACTGGTATTTCATCTAGCACAGCATCTACTGCTGCCTCAACTTGTTTTTGTAGCTTTTTCTTTTCTTTTTTTGTGGGGGGTTGGGGCTTTAGTGGTAAGTCCTGGTCATCACGTGGCCACACACAATCCTCTCCATCCTCAGGAGGAGTGTCAAAATTCTCGTTTCAAAAAGGGTCTCTGACCTACTGCTCAACCTGGACTCTCTTTTTCTTGGTCTTGGGTTGGGTGCAATTCTCCCCATTTTTATGTTTGACTCTTTCTTTTTTCTTTTTCTTTTTCTCTTTCTTTTTCTTTCTCTTTTTGTTTCTATTTGGGTCTCTGGAAGATCAGGGCCTGCAGCCATGGCCTAAGGCTTGTTCCTTAGTTCTTCTATCCTCTTGGCAAAGTCCTCCTGGATGGTGAAGGCACTGCTACTGTATTGGATGTTTCATTTCCATTTGGAGTGGCAAGGCTGAGATAATCCTGGGGTATCTCCTTACCCTGTCTTTTCTGAAAAATGCAGTCAAGATCTGTTTTGCTCTGAGATGACATTTCCTTCCCTTTTGCATATTTCATATAATGAATATGGTTTTTGGAGATTTTGGATTTTTTTTCAAGGCTGAAAGATTTTTTTCTCTTGGTGTCCTAGGAAGAGTCTGCTGTTTTCAGCTCATGGCAAGTGTTCAGTTAAGCCAGAAGTTGGTTAAAATCATCCTGATGAACAATCCATTTGCCTTCATTATTGATCATAGCTCCAAGTCCCAGGTGGTTATTTTTATCTTGAACTTTAATATGATCTGTGGCTCCTTTCTCTTTAACCCCATAGACCCTTTCCTTTAGACCATCCCATCTTCTCCAGTATTCTATGGCCAAACTTGGAATCATCCTTATATCCACAGCCCACTTCTGTTTCCACTGATGCTTATTAGCTAGCTTCAAACTGTTGCAGAGCCTGTGATGCTGCTGGGACCTCTAGACTTGAGCATCTGGGGCTACCCTGCTGCTGGTTTGCTGAGAAGTTGGATCCACCTGACTCGCATTCCAGGAGAACTGCAGCTATGGAATATCTTTTTCATGTCATCAGCCATTTAGGATTTTTCTTCCATTACACACACACACACACACAGAGTAAATACCTATATTTATGTATTAATATCTATATGTATATCTATATCCTTATTTTGTATAATAATACTGAGTCCATTAAAATGAAGATCACTCCAACCAAGCATCTTTTCTCACACTATGACTCATATTTTAACTGAATTTATGGCATCTTTTAAGGAAGATTTTAATTTTGCCAGACAAAAATCGTATTTTTTAATTCATTTTTTATGTTCTCCTTTAGTAGCACAATGTCTGTCACATGTATATATATGTATATATATCATCCTCACCTGAGGACACTTTTTCATTGCTCTTCAGAGAGAGAGGAAGGGGAAGAGAGAGAAACATCAATGTGAGAATGTGAGAGTGAAACATCAATCAGTTGCCCCCTGTAGGCTTCTCGACCGGGATCAAACCCACAACCTAGGTATGTGCCCTGACTGGAAATTGAACCCGCAACCTTTTGGTACATGGGATGATGCTCCAACCAACTGAACCACACCAACCCAGACTTGTCTTTTAATACTTTTCTGTTTTAGCTTTTCTCATCAGGTTTTAATTAAGATTTGATTTGTGTAGTGTACGCAGTGAAAGAGAAATGTTTTTCCATATGAAAGGTCAGATGCATCACTGTCCTTTATAGACTTGAATAGTACATTCTTTTCCCCATACATTTTTAATGTAATTTCTCTTACACCAAATGTTTAGTGTATGCATAGGTGTGTATACATGTTAACATATTTATATACTCTGTTTTTGCCATTGTTATATTGATTATTCCTAAATTACTGTCAATATCACATTTTAAAAATTATTATATACTTTTAATAAGCCTAATGTTCTGTACAGAGTATTCCTCTTAGAGTTCTTCAAAATTATCTTGCTATTATGGCCCTTTTAAATTTCCATAAATATTAGGTGGTTTGATTTTAAAAGTGAAGTCTAAACAATTCTATGACTCACGTTCACTGATATAAAATTACCAAAGGAAAGGGTCCTTACTCATCAAGAGAAGGCTGAAAGGGTCTGACATGTTTTATTAGATTTATTCCTAGGTGCATTTAAAATATTATCACTACTATTTTTAAAAATGGGTCTAATTGGTTGTTTACATTTTCTAATACTATGGAATGGCAATTTCTTACTTGCAAAGTTATGACTATGCTTTAGGCAAAACAACATGTGATAGTGCAGTACCTCTGGGCTAGAAGCAGTGGGGAGCTCATACTGCCACGTACCCAAATGATATGGATACACTTGTTTGAGAGGCTCTGTGGATTCCCACAGAGGAAAGCAGGCAATCCACAGGAGCCTCTGGGATGGAGGTTGGAGAGTGAGCCAGGGAAATCAGTTCTTTGCCTTCACATTTTTTGTCCTCCAGTTTCTTGCTACTGTCTCTTCTTGGCTGAACCCAACTCAAAACCTGAGGGTTTAGGGAGGCTGTGAATTCAGGCCACATAGGAAAGCTTCTTGGGACACAGAGCAGAGTGGAGAAGGATCTAGAGTAGATCATGGGGGCATACAGAAGATGTACAGCACTCTTCTATTTGTGTTAGTCAGGGTTCTCCAGAGAAGCAGGACTGATGGGATATAGGTATTGGCTCATGCAGGTATGGAAGCTGAGAAGTCTCATGATCTGCTGTCTGGATGTTGGAAAAGCTAAGGGTGTGGTTTGAAGCCCTGGGAGCCAGACAGCTGATGATATAGATTCTAGTCTGGATCAGAAGGCCTGAGAACAAGCTAAAAGAATCAGGCAGCCCTGGCTGGTGTGGCTTAGTGGATTGAGCACTGACCTGTGATCAGAAAAGGTCACCGGTTCAATTCCTAGTCAGGACACCGCCTGGGTTGTGAGCCAGGTCCCTGGTTTGGAGGGTGTGTGAGAGACGATTGATGTTTTTCTCACACATCAATGTTTCTCTCCCTTCCCCTCTCTCTAAAAACAAATAAATAAAATCTTTAACAGAATCAGGCAGAGAGCAAATTCAACCTTCTTCTATTTTTCACTTCTATTCAGGCCTTCAACAAAAATGGAAGATGACTGCCCACATAGGGGAGGGTCATCTACATTACTAACGTCTACCAATTTACATGCTAATCTCTTCCAGGCACGCCCAGAAATAACATTTAACCAGCTATTTGGTAATCCCTTGGCCTGGTCAGGTTGACATAAACTTAACCATCACGGTAGTTTACACATATTAATTCAATCCTCACTCCACTCTTATGGGATAAATACTTTTATATTCATCTTATAAATGAAGAAATTAAGATACAGACAGGTTAAGTAATGTAACCAAAGTGTCACCATCAGTAAGTGGGGTAACTGGGCTTTTAGCCCTGGCTGACTGATTGCCAGATCTATACTTGTAAACATATTCCTCTTATGTTTTACCTGGTGGTTGTGAAATAACAATAATAACATGAATAAATATTGAACTATTCTTTCATACCAGATAAAATTTTGATTGAAATTAAATTGAAACTTTAATATAATTTGTTGATAATTTACATAGTTATGTTATTATGTTTTCCAAATGGCAGTCTGTCTATTCATTTAGGTTGTCTTTAATAAGAGGCTTTAAAATTACCTCTAAAAAGAGCTTGCACAACTTTGTTAGATTTATTTTTAGCTATATTTTTCTTGCTATTGTAAAGTGTTTTTTAAAAAACTACAAGATTTATGTGTGTATAAATTAGGTTGTATTTGGTTTTTGTATGTTAACTTCCAGCGAATTCGCTTAACTTTCATATTTATTATGTAAAAGTACAGTTACTTTGGGGTCTCTGTACAGACAATTATCTTCAGCAAATACGGATAATTTTGTGTATTTCTTTCTAATCATGTTGTTTTTAATTTTTTTTCCTTTATATATGTGGTACTAGCTGAGTCCTCCATTACAATGCTCATCAACAGTTGTGATAGCAGGTATTCTTGTCCTACTCATTATCTTAAAAGTAATACTTTCTCATTTCACCATTGAGTTTGATGAGTTTGCTTTTCTAAAAAAGTTCCTTTATATACCAAATATACTAGTAGATTCTTTTTATAAAATGTACTTTAATGCTACTGAAATTCATATGATTTTCTCTTTAATTCTGTCACCGAGGTGAATTATATCTCTGAACAAAAGCTGATTTAACTATATATATATTTTTTCACATTGCTCTATTCAATTTGTGTTCTAGTTTAGGAAACTACAAAGAGACAATGTTCAGTTGCAAATTATTGAGAGGGTGCTCTATAGGAGGGAAGGAGACAGAACTAAGCCACGGTGTAGTGTTGGGATACCAGTCCACAAATTTCCTACCTTGAGATGGGTGGGCTAGGTTTTTTCTAATTTCATCAGTTGTTCCCAGTACAACAGTATGTGTGCAGGGCAGGTAGATGGCAAAGCAAGGCCACAACCTGTTTTTATAAATAAAGTTTTAATGAAACACAGCAGGGCTCACTCATTTAGGTATTGTCTATGGCTACTTTTGTGCTACAAGGGCATAAGCTACTAGCTACAATTGAGACTATCTGGTCACAAAGCCTAAATTTTTTGCCATTTGACCCTTTACAGAAAAAGGATTGCAAACCCTTTATCTAGATTCATGTTGAGATTGGTCTTTTTTTCAACACTTTCTTTTGCTTTTTGGTTTGTTTTATATTAACAAGTTTATAATAATTTTAACTGTTATAGTCGAGTGGCCTGTTCTGCATTCCTCTAGACTTTGAATTATTTGGAATAAGTTGGTAAAATTTTTCTTATAGCTCACAGGTAACACTTACTGAGCATGTAGTCTTCTTTGTGGGAAATTTTTAAAGCTCTAATACAATTTCTTTAACTATTTAGCTATTTTAAAAGACTATATTATACTTTTTGGTCAATATTGTTTAATAATATTTTTATAAATGTGTTTATGTGAGCTAAGTTTTATGTTTATTAACATGCTGTTATTTTATCTTCTCAGCTTTTTAATTTCTGTAACCTTTTTAATGTCCCCTTCCTTTTTTGAAAGTTTTATATTTGCTTTCCTATCCTTTGTCACTTTTATTAATCTTTTCAAATTATTAATATTGTTTATTTTGTCTGCTTTATCATTTTCTCATTAGTTTCTAATTTATTAAGCTGCCCTTGTTCCTGTATTATGTCTTCATCTTATTTTCCTTAAATCCTGTTCTTTTTCACACCTTTTCAATTGTATGTTTGGATCATAGAGTTCAACCTTTTTGTTTCCCAATATGAATGCTTGATTTATATCAAGTATTTAAAAATGTATTTATTATCTAACTATCTTTCCAGTATGGTTAATTCATTTACCCATGATATGTTTGAAATAGGTTTATAATGTATAAATATACAAGTCTTCTCTAATTATCATTTATTATTGATTTTAACTTAATTGCTTTGTATCAGAGAATATATTGTGTATGATTGCAACTTATTAAAATTTTTATTGCTTCTCGATAACATGTATGGCCATTAAAAAGTGTTTCATGTATAATTGAATAACTTTGAGGTTTGGTGTATTTCAATAATTCTAGAAAATTCACTGCTAATGTATCTCTAATTGGATTTCTGGAAGGAGAGGAAAAAGGAAATGGAAGAGCACTATTCAAAGATATTAAGTTTTCTTATTTAATCTTCTCTTAATATCTAATATATTTACTACCTTTTCTCTCTGTTTTACATCCTGGATAAATTTTTCATATATATCAATTATTAATTTTTCCATATCACTATTGAATCTCTTGTTTATCTGATCTTAAGTACATAATATTTTAAATTTTGAGATAGTCTATTTGATATTTTTTAATTTGTTTAGCTATTTTTAGTAGGTTCTTGCTGGTATTTTTAATTTCATTTATTTCTTTAGATATTTTAAACAAATTTTTCCTATTATTGTGTCTGATGATTCCTACATAAGAATTTTTGTGTATCTGATTCTGCATTTTTCTGACATCATCATAGTACCTCATTTCCTTGTATACTATCTGTATAAACTCCTTGCAACACTGTATTTGTGTGGGTATTCCTTGGGGTTACTCACAGGCTTGGGGTGAAGGTTATTCCTCTAGGAAGATTTATGTTTCCTTGCAAGTAGTGTGAAATTGAGCTTCAAACCCACCTGCTTTGAATCACTGGGTGTTTAGAAATTTCCAAGGGAGGATGTTTTCCTCCCTCTTACAAACAAAGTTCAGTACATGGCCTCCACTTAAAAGCTACCTTCTAAAGTTACTTACTCCTCTAGAGTTCACCTTTCAGTTTCTTTTTGGAATTTGAGGATTCATTCCTTTTCTTTTCTCAGCTGAATTATGACTAATAAAAAAATTATCAGCATTGTTTTGATTTTCTGTGGTAGGATTGTTGAACAATGAAACGGAATCCTTGATTTGTTTAATACAGTGATACATTCAGTTTCCACATATATCATTTAGAATTTAGCATTACATTTCTAAATGAGATTGCTATATTATTGTGTTTTCCCTTATTATCTTTTAAACATTGGATTATCAAAATTAGGGTGGAAGATGGGAATAAAATAAAATAATAATGAAAATGATTAGCAACAGAAGAAATATTAAGGATATTCCCATAGCAATCTTCTTCGTGTACTTTGCGATTGAAAATTAAAAAAGCAGGACTCTTTTTAACTGTTTTGTTTTGTTTTTTAATTACCCTAGCTTTAGGAAATATACTGAGGAAATTTCCCTTATTTATTTTTTTTAGAACAATTTTTTCTAGGAAGGGCTTCTGGGTTTGTGGAAGTGTCCTCCTTGTTGTTGGACACCCACCACAGCTGTTTGATATTAGATGATAGCTTGGTATTAATGTTGAACTGTGGGTATTCTTCTGACTCACACGAGACGTGAATTTGGATCTCTATTCATGTGTGGCAGAGTCTAGGATTTTGATTTTTCAGAGACCTCTTAATTATTTGCCAGCCAGAAGACTGGGCAGGTGATAATTGCCCTTGCTGCCTCCCTCCCCCAAAGGCTGTAGTCCTCCAATCCCCTTTAATAGCTGTCTGCTGACATTTCAGACCCATTTCCTGATGTGAAACTTCATACAGGCATAAAATCATATCCTCTTGGACATTACAACTCCAGCCTTGAGCAACCAGGACCTATTTTCAGGTTTGGTAACATCCTGGAACACCATAGTATCAACCAACAGAGTTAACACTGTGGTATTGACTTGCCTTTCTGCTTCTGGGAACTAGGGGTATCTTCTTTAGATATAGCTGAGCTGTGAATGAACAATTTTGTCTAGGAATTTCATATTCCAGGAGTTGGAGGGGCATCGGTGCCATTCATTAGGCTGTGTTACCAAAAGCAGCCGACCTTTTATTTTCTGCTAGTTGAAGGGAGGCTGTTGAAATGCTGCCCAAATCTCTTCATCAGTGAAATGGGTGAAAATACTGTCATTTAACCTAATAGTATCATATTGGAGAATGACCTAAATCATTATAAAATTACACTATTCTATGAATAGTGTTCTAAATGGATGCCAAAGGCATTGATACTTTAATTTTCTCTTTTATGTTTTTTTCCCTATAATGTCTATTTTTTAAACCCTGGCTTAATGCCCACAAATGTAATGTTTTCCACTTATGTTATTTCCCACTTCACATTTCTCAGTCCAGGGGAAATTTTAACATAAGATTTCATTTCAATAATATCCTCATACATCTGTTTGAAAAGTAATGTGTTTTCTATTATAATTGTTCTGTCACTACAGATAACAGTCCCAAAGGCATTTTGAGTTTTTCTTCACTTATGAACTTATTTATTGTATACAAATGCCATATATAAATATTTATCCATCTTCTAACTGATAAAGTGGATATCTTCCAATAGTGATAAAATTAAACAAATAGAAAATATTCTGCATCATAATGAGAGCATTATCTCAACCTGTGCACACTGCTCCCCTAAGGACACTTTTGATCTCATTATTCCTGGTCTAAGCTCTGCCTTCTCACAAAAGAAGTTCACATGGTAGGGGTTCTATATTCAGTGACTTTTAAAAGAACTTAATATTACCCAAAGTAACTTCCTTGAGATTATTCCATAAGAAAAAATACTGATACAAATATTCTGTGGTTGAAATATAAGAGAGTAGATCTTAAGTGTTCTCAATATACATACAAAAGTGGTTACTGTGTGAGGTAATGGGTGTATATACTAACATGATTGTGGTAATCATTTCACAATATATATGTATATCATATCATTATGCTGTACACCTTAAATATATACAATTTTACTTATCTATTATACCTCAGAAAAGCTGAAAAAATAAATAAATAAAGAAACAAACCTTAACATTGTTAATTAGATCTGGGTTTATATGACTCATGAGTTAATATTGGGCATCATCCAATTTTTTCCAATAAAGATTCTATAATCTATTACATATATATGTTTACTGGCAGAAAACATACCCTCAACAGAGGTTCCACTCATAGTTTTAGATCCTTTAATAGTGATTCGTGACTGAATTTCTAAGTGACCTCAGGAAGGTGAATTAGAAGCATGTAGATATTTAGATATCAAGTCAGCTTCAGTCCTTTATAAAAAAATCTATCCAATGCATCTTGAGTGTGGATGATAAATGCTTTTCATATGAACTACATCTGTTGGGAGAACACATTAGTGGAGGAATACTAATAAATCAGCTATTCTTTAGAATGTATTTTGTTCTTTGTTGCATTTATAGAAGAATAATATCTACATTAGGGAATTGGTAAGTCCAGAATATTAGTATTTTTCAGACCATATGTAACATGTTAGGTTCAGCTCTGGGTGCCACATTTTATAAGGATCTTTGAAAGCTGGGAGTACATTCAAAAGAAGCTCACTGGGAGATTGAAATTATGACATACAAAGAATTAGTAAAAATTTTGAAAATGTTTAGCTTGGAGGTCAGAACACATAGGAAACACATAGTGTGTTCTTTAAAAATTGGAAGGGTTGGCAGTCATTCAGGAAACAGTCCTTGAGCAAATATCTCACATCAGGTACATTTTGAGCATGGGGCTCTGAAGGGAGGAATTATGAATAAGAAGGGGAAGCTCTTTTCAACAAATATACAGAATAATTATAACTCATGTTATAATTGTGTAAATTCAACCAAAAATATAGCCCTGAAAAGTTATAGGAGATCATATGCAGAAGGAATTACTAAAATATATGTTAAGTTGCTTCAGATTTCATAACTAGAGATGATGGATTCAAGGAACAAGATATATTTTCAAAAACAATATAATGAAGACCTTTCTGATGATTTTATTAGTTTTACAGAGAATTGACACTCAACTAAGCCTTGTATGAACTCAGAATTATCACTACAATCTTCACAGTTGATGCTATTATTATCACTTTTATAGATGAGGAATGGAAGGCACAGAAAGTTTAAGTGACTTGCTCAGAAGTCACACAGCTAGCGTGTAACAGAATTACAGCTTGGATCCAAACAGTGTAGCTCCAGAAAACATGCTCTTAACCACCAAGCTACACTGCCTTTCCACATAGATCATTGATCTCCATCACAGGGCATTTTCTTGCACAATTTCCATGATTATCCTTTAAAAGTGACACTGACCAGATTGAGAGGATGATCTAAGTGACCTTTGAGAACTTTCTGATTATTATGAGTCTGTGCTGCTGCCGAGATAAGGTTATGAGCAATCAGTAGTCATTAGTTTACAGACTAAGGTTAATACATTGGACCTTTATTTTAAGCTAGATCAAGAAATTCTATCTTTTTATTTGTAGCTAAGATAGATAGCTGTGTATTCCTATTGCTTTCCAATTAGTATTTATATCTTCTAGACAGCACAGCCTTTTCTTTGCTCAATGAAAATCTTGATATTCTACTCCCTGAGGATATATTCTGCATGACACACCACAATGCTGCATTCCTCATTGTTTGTCAGTGTGCTTTCTTACAATTTCCCTTTGTCTTCCATGACTTAATTGAGGTCTCCAAGAGCAACTGTTCAACGAGATTCCTGACATCTGTCTTCTAAAAAAATATGTTTGAAATTGATTGAAGTTGGTTGCAAAGAACTTTTTATGTATTGGTGGACTAGCGCTATTCCAAAGACAAACCACTGAAAGATTTTTGTCTTTGGTGAAGTTTCTAAAAACATCCCTTGTGACAGCTAACTGTGGTGGATCCACTTCTCATTTGCCGAAAAATGTCACATCACCGCAGAGGAAGTTCGGTAGTCTGTTCTGGAACTTGATGTGATTTTGGTGTAGTGCTCAACTTCTCTGCAATGGGTCTCAGCTGAAGAGCTCGCTGCCCATATCAGTGAATGTGAAAGAAGATCATACCCACAAACTCTCACCACCATTGCCTGCATCTGTGACCATACACCCTGCTTTCTTTTTGGTCACTGCGAACTAACTGTTCTCCCAGCAAAAATTATGACTTCCACCTGGACACTAGATCTAATTTCTTTCTGCTTATTCAAGCACTTTGGTGCAATAATCTCTCCTTTTTTCTGTGACATAAATTTATTTATTAAGACTGGAAAGTGTTAGGAAGGAGCAGGTATGGTAGATGGTGAAATGAAGAGTTCTCTTTTGGAATGTTTTGTGAAGTTCATGCCAAAACCAGTATCTAAGTGGATGTATCAAATTGGTAGATGCATAAACAAGTCTGGTATACTAGGCAAGCCTCAAACACATGCAGGTAATTTGGAAGTCAGAAATACATAAATGGTATTAAAAGCCACAAGATGTTACTGGTAGGTACAGAAAACTAGAGCATTGTGGATTGTTTCATAGAGACCTCACAGAGAAGTCAGCAAAGCAGCATAAGTTGGAATTGCCTATAGGTAGAAGGAAGTGTAACATAATGAAGGACAAGGATGGGAAGTGTTTCAAGGAATGAGTGGTCAATGATACTGACTACTACCAAGAAATATATTTTAAAAAATAGAAATGTGAATGTTGGATTTAACAACAATGAAGCCACCTTCCTTTGACAGTTGACTTATTGAGGAGTGTTAGAGACATAAAGTCCAAATTTTTTCTAAGAAGATTTTCTGTAAAGAGGAAAAGAGGAACTAGGTGGTATGGGATTGGGAGTATCTGTTGTCAAGGGAATGCTAAGAAATGAATATATTTGGAAAGTAATTATAGAACTGATAAAGCAGTGAAGAAGTTATACATAATACTTAGGTGGCAAACATTGATGACATCATTAAAGGTAATACTAAAAGGGCTAAAAATTATGAGGAAATATAAATATCATACTTAGATTAAAGTAATCATAGTAAGCCAATCTGTATAAAATTGACAGAATTTTTCAGAACTATGGACAGAGAACAGCTCTGAGTAATACTTCCTGGAATAGGTAGAGACAGACTGGTTTTCTACTAGTACATTCAATATTATTGATGTCTCTAAAATTTATCTGGGGCATACCTGTTACTAAGAAATATAATGTTCTTTAATTTAACTTCAGGAAAATATAAATACCTTCTTAGATAAGACATTTACTTCTAAAATTAAAAAAAGTCACTGGGAGTTTAACATGAAAAATCATAGAATGCATTCTCTTACTATTATTTACTTTAATGGAATTCCAAATACTGATAATGAAATAAAACACCCACTGGTCAATATGTTGGACTACAAAATCTGCAGTGATCACCCCAAGCTACTTAGGTTGTTGTTTTCTTTTTCAATTTTACATGCAATTATTTGCTTATAAGAACCTTTCCTTGTACCTTCATAGGTACAAATTAAAACCATATCAAACATCACAGGAAAAATTAAGATACGGCAGATTCCAAGGTTAGAAAAAAAACTTAATTTTATCCTAGCTTAGCTGATTATAAACTTTGATATATTAATCAGGAATTTACACTGTTTCTATTATTAATTAACATTATTGAAAACAAACGATGATGATTATTATTCTGTGTAGGATTGTTCTTTGTACATAATAAATGAATAATAAAGATCTGTAATTTTATTTCAAAAGAAACAATTAAAGCTCATGGCAAGATATTTTATATTTACTTATTAGGAAACACTATAATTTGTTGCATGTTAGGTCTCTCTAAATAGTGAGCTATTTGACCTAATCTAAATATTAGGAAGCATTTGTCTTGAACGTAAAAGAGGTAGGGTGAAACCTATTTTTTCTTCATACTTGGAGAGACAAATCCAAGTTGGGTGTATATCGAATGGTGAAATGTGAAATTTGATTATAAAAGTGAGGTAGTTATAGAAATGTAACTAACAACCTCTGCATTACACTAATCCTGATCTTCCCCTTTATTATCCTTTATTTCTATATTATCCATATAGTCAGCCTACCTGGAAACCAGGGCAAGTGTGAGAGCCTTGCTCTCTCCTCCAGTCTCTTATCCTCACCTTCAGAGTATTAAGGAGGGTAAGAGACCCCTTTAGCACACATAGATTACACCAGAATTTATAGAAATATTATTTTAGAACATCTGCTATGCATCTGTGGGCTTAAAAGTTGAATATCTTGGAGATAGGTATACTCTCTTCTAAACACATTCATTTGGGGAGACAGTTGTCCATCCGTTAAGGTAATATTAACCATCGTAGTGAGTTGTATTTGTTTATACTTCTTTTTTAACAATGATGTTAAAGCAAGTGAGTATATTTGCAAGTAATTTCTAATATATTAATAGGGAGATACATGATTACAAAATTACCTTAACCCTGTTCCAGTTTCATCTGGCAAAGGAAAAAACCTTTATAAAATGCAATGTGATATAATTTTCATTCTAATGCAAGGAATTCCACTCAAAGCTCTGTAGCCTGACATTGATTATTGGTTCAAATACCAAGACTAGTTTATTTGTTATTATTTCCATTCTCCTTTTTAATATGTGTACTTTGGGAAAGCTCTTAGCTTCATTTCTCTTAGTTTCAGTTGCCCCATCTACACAATAGAGATAACATACTCATTTTTAACTATATCTCAGAGTTGTTGTGAGGCTAAAACAAGTTAATTTATGAAAAGGTAATATCTAATTTATAAAGCATTAAAAATATAAGGTCCTATTTTTATTAACACTAGATGGGTTTAGCTTTTTCTTTATTCTACAAATTGCTTTAAGATGTTAATCTTATAAAAGATAAACTTAAGTTAGTTAGCCCAGCTTTTATAGGCATTTATGTATTGTGAGGCAAGTGATGTTCCAAAGAAAAGATCTAGGGTCGTCACATTTTATAAAGGTGAGGACACATTATAGAAGCATCATAAATATTAAAAAACCACATAAGCTATTTGGAAGTATCTATTGAAATACTTTGTTGTGTCTCTGAAACACCCCTTAGCAAACGCTGAATAATTAATGATGTTTAAAAAAAATACTGACAGTACTGTGAAGTTCACTCATGTCTTTCAAAGCCATTGCAGTTATTAGGGATAAATGAATACAAATCTAAAGTGTCCTTTTTCTTAAGAAAAAATAATATCATGCAGTTTTCAGTAAGTCATCACTCTGTAAAATAGAATATTTCTTTTTTTTGTCCCAAGGTAAAGTTCATAGGGATATGGTGTACAGAAAAACAAAAAGCAACAATGACCCACTTATGCATGATACCACATGTGAGTGCAAGTTCACTGGGACAACTTATCTTCTCAAGAAAGGTTGCTCACTGCTAGGAATGAGGATGACATTGAAACTTAACAGGAAAGATTGATATCATTTTCTCTGATCAAATAAAAGTCTTTCTTCCATGCTCTACCCATAGGTATCAATCGCATTAGTGCCAATGCCATAATTTGGTTATTGCTAAATTGCAAGTGATAAGAAATTTAAGCAATGTAGCATACAAAGAAGAGATTCCAAGACAGGAGGCAGCTTTTTCTAAACATTTTAAGTAAACTTTTTATTTTAGAATAGATTTAGATTTACAGAAAAGTTACAAAATAGTACAGACAGTTCCTTTATATCTCACACTCAGCTTCCCTTCTGCTTAACATCTTACATTGTTATGGTACACCAGTTACAACTAATATTCCAACATTGGTACATTAAGATAAACTCCATACTTTAATTGGTTTTTGTTTGTTTTTTTCCGAATGTCCTTTGCCTGTCACACGATCACAAGGAAGATACTGCATTACATTTAGTCATGTCTCCTTAACCTCCTCTGCTGTGTGACAGTTCCTCAGAGTTTGTTTTTTATGACTTTGACAATTTTAAGAAATGCTTGTCAGATTTTGTACACTGCCTCTCAGTTTGGGTTTGTGATTTTTTTCCTCACGATTAGACAGGGGTTATGTGTTTAGGGTAGAAAAACCACAGATGTAAAATGCCATTCATTGTCTTTACATCCTGTTAAAGGAACATACTGTTGAGATGACTTATCAGTGTAGATGTTGACTTTGACCAGCCAGCTGAAGTAGTATTCATAAGGTTTTTCCACTGCAAAGGTACTTATTTTTCCTTTTTTCATATTGCACTCTTTGGGAGGAACTCATATGCATCCCAAACTTAAGGAATGCCAAGTTCTGTTTTACCTCCTTGAGGGCCAAGTATCTATATAAATCATTTGGAATTCTACATGTGAGATTTGTCTGTTCTCTTCCATTTATCTTTTGATCATTTACTTATATCAGTATGGATTTGCAGACATTTATTTTATACTTTGGATTATAATCCAGTGTTACTTTATTTCTTTGGTTGCTCAAGTTTTCCCAGCTTTGGTCATTGGAAGCTCTTTCATTTAGCTTCTGTGGCCCTTTGACATGCCCAAAACTTTTGTTTTATAAGCACTTCCTTACTTCGTGGTATTTACAAGATGCTCTGGGCTCACCTTATATGCATATTCTCTGCCTCTGCCCTACCATCAGGCATTTCCTCAGGAATCCCTGGCTCTTTTTGTTGGATAATGGTATCAGATATCAAGGCCTGGGTGCTGGTTATGTTCATTATTACTGGGATGTAATTTCTTCTAGCCTCTCTAGTGAGCAGAGCTAAGAATACCTGTGTATTTATATTTTTCAATATTTTTTTGTAGATACTCACACATAGGTTTTGTATATAGTTTGTTAATTTTATACCTAAGTATTTTATTTTTGATGTTATTTTAAATGATATACATACATATATTTTTAAAATTCCAAATTCTATTTGTTCATTGCTGGTGCATGGGGAAGCTATTGACTTTTGCGTATTTATCTTCTGTCCCATGCCCTTCCTAAACTAAGCTTACACATTAATTCCAGGTGCTTTTTTTTATAGGTTCTTTGGGATTTTCCCATAGACCTTCACGTCATGTGCAAATAAAGGCAGTGTTATTTCTTCCTCTCCAATCTGTATCATTTTTAGTTAATTCTCTTGCCTTACTGCACGAGCTAGTATTTCCAGTACAATGTTGAATAAGAGTCATAAGGGAGGATTTCCTTGCCTTGTGCCTGACCTAAGGGAGAACGCATTCTTTTCAGACCCTCACCATTAAGTATGATGTTAGCAGTATGTTTTTCACATCTGCCTTGTATTAGGTTAAGATTGTCTCCTTCTGTTCTTAGGCTTTTGAGAATTTCGGTCATGAATGGGTATTACGTGTTATTTACTACTTTTTTGCATCTATTGGTATGATCATGTGATTTTTTTCCCCTTGGTCTGTTAATATGGTGAAATAAGTTGACCGATATTAACCCCACAGACCATGGTGCACACTTCCTTTTATACCCTGTGGAATTTGATTTTCTAACATTTTCTTGAAGATTTTACCTCTGTGTTCAGGAAATATAATAGTCTGTTGTTTCCTTTTCTTGCAAGTCTTTCTCTGGTTTCAAAGATACTACTGGTCTCATAAAACGAGTTGGGAAATGTTCGCTCTTCTATTTTCTGGAAAAGATTGTGTATTATTAGAATTAATTCTTCTTTAAATGTTTGGTAGAGTTCACAGAGGAAGCTTCTAGGCTTGGCATTTTAGGGGGGTAGATTTTTAGCTACTAATTCAATTTGTTTGGTAAATACAAATTTATTTAGGTTATCCGTTTCTTCTTAAGTGAATTTTGGTTGGTTGTGTATTTTAAGTAATTAGTCTATTTCATCTAAGTTACTGAATTTATGGGCAGAGTGTTGTTCATAGTATTCCCTTATTATCCTTTTAATGTTCTGCGATCACTAGTGATCACCTCTCTTTTATTACTGATATTGGCTCTTTGTAATATTTTGCTGGAAATCACGTGGTATATAGGGTGTTAAATACTGAGGTCCATAATGTGAAGATTTATTTGAATCTGGCCAAGAACTGGGTTGTATTTGCTGTTTGTTGCATTACAGGTACCAGAGGTTTCATATTCCTCTAATGTCCTTGTTTTTTGTTTCCCCTCTTGCCTTTAGGGCTTACCTTTGTACTGCTGCTGAGAGAGAGTTTGTCTCTTTCTGTTTCCCATCTGTAATCCACTATTTCTGTTCCTGGAGGTCCATTATTATGGGAGTGGCAGGGTGTGGGGGAGGAGATGTTTTCTTCGATAATTTGAATCCTAGTGTTTGGAGGGTACTGTGGGCCTATGAGGAGGGGGATGTGGCTCTCACGAGTGTTTCCATTCCTTCTCTAGGCACAAAGTTTTTTCAACCCATGTCCTCTAATCCTTCCCACGCTACAGTGGTTGTCCTCCAGTGTCCCCAGTCTATGTAATTGAGGTCTTCTGTTCTGTACGTTTAATCTTTTATTTTTTTCTTTAAGTGACACACGGAGGCTGAGGCAGTGCAGAGTTCCCTTCAACTTGAATGGGATTTCCCTGATGTCCACTGTCAATGTCAGACTTCTTGGAGTAGAAACCTTTTGTTCCCTCAGAGAGAAGGGTCTGAGTGGATTTCACCATAGCTACCCTTCCCATCTATCAGCTAAGGCCATGTGGTTGGGGCAGGAGTGTAGCTTTCTCAACATTCTTGATTCTGTGAGAGCCTGGTTCCTATAGTAAAAGCCTCTGACTATGTGGGCCACTCCCCATGAGTTCAACTCCAAAGTGCTTCTCGCTCTCATGACAGCCCATACTCAGCCTCCAGCAATTAATCAAATTGTCTAGTTAAATGTACCTTCCAGCTCATGTGACATCTGTCCAGTGACTCTTGCTCCAGATAAGTAAATGCGTGAGTTGTCTTCCTGGAGTAGCCCGTCTGTCTAGACGTTGGGATGGTAGTTGGCTCTGTTATCTCAGTTCTCTGATGTGTCCCACAAAAAGTTGATAGTTTGTCTAGCATTTGTTGTTGTTGTTGTTGCAAAGATGGGAATGATGCCTTCCAAGCTCTTTATATGTCTGAGCTGAAACCAAAGTCCCTGCAATGAATGATGGCATCTTATCTTTAAATTATCAGTCAGTGGTTACTTGCCTTCCTTTTTTACATTAAAAAATTTTAAATTACAGTTTAGTATTATTTTGTATTTACATTCAATATTGTTTTGTATTACTTTCAGGTGTACAGCATAGTGGTTAGATAATCTTATACTTTACAAAGTGTTCCCTCTGATATTTCCAGCACACATACATAGTTATTACAATATTATCGACTATATTCCCTATGCTGTACTTTATATCCCCGTGACTATTTTATGACTACCAATTGGCACTTCTCAGTCTCTCCACTTTTTTTACCCATCCTCCAACCCCCTCTCCTCTGGTTACTTGTCTTCTAATTCAGATTCTGCTGTCCTCTGAGATTCAAACTCTTTATTCAAAACCACAGTATATAACATCCACAAAATATTTACCCAAGTCACTGAATTAGTTGTTTACTATGATTTAAGTTGAGAATTGAAGTGAATTGAACTTATTTCTCCCATCCCTTTCCCTTCCATGTTAGAGATTTTCAAATTGATTTTGGCTGTAGGACCCACTAAAGGTAATTTAGAGTTCATGTCATAACTGAAAGTGTGGCTTGATCTACTAACTGTAGGGTTGACTAAAAAGCACATTGCCTGCCATTCCCATTTACAGAAGGTGTAATTTTAAGCAAACTTATATTTAACTCCTTTATCAACCTTCTATTGTACTTAGTACTAGTTATTTTAATAATGACATCGTACATTCAGATAAAACACTTTTATGCATGATATATTTTTGATCCTTTTTATGATCCAACCATAAGGAATTACTAGTTTCAGTTAGTTTTGAATTGCTACTGGAATTCAAAGAAGGTAAATGATTTGTTTAAGCACATGAGAGTGAACAAAGGAAACATCAGGACTAACACTCAGTTCTTATAGCTTCAAACCTCATACAGACTCTTCTCCACTTGAGAAAACAGCTGCCTTTAACATGATGCTGACAATTTTATGTAACTGCCTACATTGCTATTAGTACAAAGGAATGCACACCTGCTTCTCAGTTTTGCAAAGTGTGCTTCCCAGGACAACCTTCTGCACAAAGTGAGTGCTTAAAACTGTTGCCCATCAATCAACTACACCCTTTATGTGCAGTTAATTTTAAATATTGAACTGTTAAACACAGTTGGAACAAGCAAGAACATATTTTGTAAGATTTAATAATATTGGGCTTTTTTGGAGTAGTAGGTGAATATTTATTGGAGCTAACTATGTGCACCAATTTTTTGTTACCGAGTTTGGACATAATTACTTTCTTTTGTTCTAACATATTATTTGCTCTTCTAAGTTTGCTATCTCTATTTTGAATTATGGAAAATTGTAGACAAAGACAGTTACTTTCCAGAATTGGAAACACTTTAAAGAAAGATATCACCTTATACATATACATAGGGCTTAATAAAGTGGCTTACTCAACATGGACATTCACTAATGCTGTGGTTTGGGGGAAAATATTTTGGTTTGTATTATATTTAGTAGATTACATTGGATTTTAATTCTCAAAAAGATGCTTCTGACAGTGCAAGATCCTTTTCAGCCTTAAATGTTTCAGCTGATTTTGACCCAGGTAAATTCTGGGGCAATAGGAGGGGAAAAAGTATGGAAATCTTTAAAGTCCAATGTCTGGCACATACAGCCTAAAATAGACCTAAGGGAGTTAGAATAGACTCACCAAAGCACATATTTAAAAAACACCAATTGGGTTTTCTCTATTCTGCTTCAGATTTTTTCTCTCTCCAGCTCACACTATCTCTTCTCTTATCTGCTGTCATCTGATTAAACACTACAACTAAGTAGTCTTATTCATCTTATCTGCTCTTTTTCCCCTAGAAAATATGTGACTATTTTAACTTCATGCTCCACCTATAGGCTTGGCATGGAGTGAGATATTGTAGAACTGAGGTTTTCATACTAATTCTGTGGAGACTAATTCTGGAAATCACAGTGCTATTTGCAGAATACCATGGAATATTCTACTAAATTCCATTTTAAGAATTAAAATAATTTCACTCTTCAAATATTACTTCACACAAATAGCACATGTAAAAATTGTTATTGTATATGTATTTTAAATAAATTATATTTTTCCAAAGTTTTGCCATTAATATGTATTCATCACTTGTTTATTCAATTTTGTCACCCCCTGTTTGTAATATGTTGCACATCTTGACCAAACCATGTAAAGGAACATAATTCCTGGATTGCTCCCTGTAATAGTCACTCAACTCTTCTCATTTTAAGAATATTTATGTAAGAATATCTATTTAGCTTTGGAGAGTGAGTTTCTGCACCCCCCCATACGACTGTATAATAATATGAATGATATATATTTTTACAATAAACTCTTTTTTCTTTTAATTTTTGTTTGCTGCTTCTTTTCTCCTCTTATCTTTTTTACCCTCATTATAGTCTTCCAAGAAAGTGACCCATGTTAACAACTTTGAATCCATTATTTTTCTCCACACTAACCTTAGCATATATTAGATTATATATACTGCTATAAGAATTCTCTTTCATTATTTAAAAAAATGAGGATTATGAAAAGTTTTCTGCATCTTTCATTTCTTACCATCATTTACTTTGTAGAGTACCCTCCATGCCACCTGGCCCAACTCTAATCATTATTAAAAATATTTTTAAATCTCTGCACGGTATGGATATGCCACAATTCCTCAACTCATGAAATTCAGTTTATTTTCAAAATTAAAATAAATTAAACATTAATCATTTTATGTATATATTCCTCTATATCCTAATAATAGGATTTTTTTATTTCTATGGGGGAGATCTCCAGAAGTGGGATTGATTGCTGGACCGAAGTTACCTACAAATTTTAAATTTTTAATAGATTGCTATGGGTTGAATTGCATCCTGTAAAAATATGTTGAAATTATAACCTGTCTTTGCAGATGTAATCAAAATAAGATGGTGTCCTACTGGTCTGGGGTGGGCCCTAATCCAATGACTCCTGTCTTAACAAGAAAGAAGAGGGATATTTGGACACAGGCACAGAGTAGAATACCATGTGAAGATGAAGGCAAAAATTGGAATTATCTATCTACAAGCCATGGAACATCAAGAATTGCCAACACCCACTAGAAGCAAGAAGATCTTGTGAGAGAGCATGACCCTGCCAACATCTTGATTTTGGACTTCCAACCTTGAGAACTGTGAGACAATACATTTCTATTGTTTAAATCTTACATTGTTTGTGGGACTCTGTTATAGCAGACATAGAAATCTAACACACAGATGTTGCAAGAGTAGTGTTTCTAAAGACAGGTGTTCTTGTCTTATTTTCTAATTTATAGTGGCAATTGTTTCAGTGACTACCATTTGGTATATATTTTATGTTGTTTTTTGGTAAGAAGTCTACCATAAGTAGTCTCCTTTCTCCCTGCTGCTGCTTTAGATTTTTTGCTACCTAATAACTATAGAGCTGGCACAATTAATGATGATGACAAAGTATTAAATTTTTGGACTATGTGTCTTTATAAAATATCTATTTACAGCCAATGATATTTAACTTTCATGTAAGGGCAATTTGGAATTAAGCACACTTGTCTCTTGAAAAATGCAGAAGTTAGGGTTGGAGGTATCAACCCTTGTGCAGTTGAAAATGTGCATCTAACTTTATTGATTAATTGATTTACTTTCCTTATTTCCTTACCACTTTCCTTTTTGGCAGCCATCAACTTGTTCTCTATATCTTTGGGTCTGTTCCTGTTTTGTTTTGTTTATTCATTTTGGTTCTTTAGATTCCACATATAAGTGAAATCACACAATATTCGACTTTCTCTGATTCATCTCACTTAGCATAACATCCCCTAGGTCCATCCATGCTAATCCAAATGGCAAGATTTCATTCTTTATTATTGATGAATAATATTCCATTGTGTGTGTGATTATAATAAATAAATAATTACATCTTCTTTATCCATTCATCTATTGATGGACATCTAGATTACTTCCATATCTTGGCTATAGTAATGCTGGAATGAGCACAGGAGTGCATATATCTTTTCACATTAGTGTTTTTGCTTTCTTTAGGTAAATACCCAGAAGTGGAATTGCTGGATTACATGGGAGCTGTATTTTTAATTTTTTGAGGAATCTCTATATTGTTTTCCATAGCAGCTATACTAATTTACCATCCCATCAACAGTAGGCTCCCTTTTCTCCACATCCTTGCCAGTACTTGTTGTTTCTTGATTTTTTGAGGATGACCATTCTGACAGGTGTGAGGTGATATCACATTGTGGTTTTAATTTGCACTTATCTGATGATTAATGACGTTAAGTATCTTTTCATATGTCTATTGGTCATCTGTCTTCTTTGGAGAAGTGTCTACTCAGGTCCTCTGTTCATTTTTAAATTAGATTTTTGTTGTTGTTAATATGAGTTCCTTATATATTTTTTATATCAACCCCTCAGTGGATGTATCATTGATAAATATCTTCTTCCATTCAGGAGGCTGTATTTTTGTTTCCTGATGGTTACCTTCGCTGTGCAAAAATGTTTTAGTTTGATAGAGTCCCGTTTGTTTATTTTTTTCTTTTGTTGCCCTTGTCCTAGGAGACATATCCAAAAAGATACTGCTAAGAGAGATGTCATCAAGTTTACTACCTATGTTTTCTTCCAGGAGTTTCATGGTTTCAGGTCTTACATTTATGTCTTTAATTCATTTTGAGTTTTTTCTTGTGTGTGGTGTAAGTTGGTGGTCTAGTTTAATTTTTTTGCATATATCTGTTCAGTTTTCCCAACACTACTTATTGAAGAGACTGTTTTTACCCCTATTGTATGTTTTTGCCTCCTTTGTCATAGTCTCCTTTTATTCCTGTTTTATAAGGTACTTTTATAAATAAGACTCAGAGTTTTATCAAATGATTATTAAGCATTTACTAATATTGTGAAGCCTTCCTACTCGACTTTTAGATAGAATGGATTTTGTTGATATCTTATATGATAATTGACCCATTCTTGCTTCCTAGAGTGCCCCAGCAAGACATACTGTGCTATTCTTCTGACTTAATTCCCTAATACTTTATTTTGAATCCTTCATCTCTATCTATAAATGATGTTGGGCTACTTTTCACTGTAGTTATCAGGTATAATACTGAAGTCTTATTGGCTTTATAAAATATACTAAAGAGCCTTTTGTTCTTTTGTATCTATCCAAAATACTTTAGATTATATCGAAATTAAAAATTTTTCCTTAATCTCATATAGAACTCACTTGTAAACCATTTTGATTCTTGTGACTTTAAAAAAATGTTCATTTGAAAATATTTAAACTTTTACTAGAGTGGAAACTATTATATAATGAACCACTTCATTTCCATCACCCAGCTTTAACTCCAGCTGGAGTTCAGTTGGCACAGGAATTGAAACATTAAGTGACGGTTTGTGATTTTTGAAGTAAATCTTATGATACCAGTGAGTTTCAATTTCTTTCAAAAGCTAGGCATTTTGCCCAAGTTATGAAGTGGAAACTCCACCCTTGTCTTCTTAAGTAAGTTTATCAAACATTAATTGAGGTTAGCAGAATGACACACATTGCCTTCAGAGGGTAAGAACTAACAGCTTGAATTGGGCTCAAGTCCTGGCTCCCTAAGTAACTAATAATTGAATCTCAAATTCCTCATCTGTAAACAGGGGGAAGAACAGTATCTACTTTATAGGACGACCATGAGGATTAAGTGAGATAGTACATATAAGACATGTATGGTGTTTGCTGTAAGTTGCCATGCCGATACCCACTTCAGGACTCAGACACTCATTTTTAAAGCTGGTGGGAATTGGCTGCAGAGTGCTCACAGATGAGTCCTTCCAGGGAACTTGCCCTTACCTGAAGGGAACTGCGTTGAACAAGGCTATGCCCCGCATCTTGAGGGTCAGCACAAGGCCGAAAGTTGTTCAATTTTGTCCAGTCCTCTGGTCTCAATTCAGGACAACCCTGAGGGGCCATCCAGCTTCCAAGCTTCCTGTGGCATTGGTAGAGGCCTCTTTTGCAGCTACTGTGCTCAAATTCTCTTACTGCCCTGTCCTTTTTCCCTCATGCCCTCACAACAGTTCGTAATAAGTGAATTTCAAATAAAACTTCTGCACACAACTTCGCCTCAGAGTCTGTTTCTGGGGGAGTATAGCCTAAAACAGTGCTTTAAAGCAGGGCTTGGTAAACATTCAATGAATGCTAACTGTTATTCTCAACTACCATTATTATTACCATAGATCTCATATAGTGCTGAGCCTTTCCTGCTAACCTCAGAAAGTCGGCCCAATAGTTCAGTGGTGGGGTTCCCTTTCTCTCTGCTAGAATCACATTTGCTTCACACTGGCGTTTTGTGGTCTGACTCTGAGCAGAGTAATGATGTAACAAGTTTTATAGCTCCTAACATAGACAGGATTTCTTCACCTGAGCAGAATAATGGCATTTATTATGTGACACCATTAAACGCCCACCTAGAAGCAATAGAATTGGGTATGTGTGTTCAGTAATTCAGTGTTTTGTATGTTGTATGCTATGTTGGTGCAAGCCAGATGAACTCATCTGATTCCAAAAGTTAGAAGGAATAAAAAAACAAAGCATTACAATATTGAGAAAATATTAACATTCTTTACAATTCAGAATTTAGTCATGAACCTCCTCGGTCTGGCTTATAAGAGCCTACATTGAAATCTGTGTGTGTGAGTATGTAATGTGGCCCTATGTGGGTAAGTACAGAAGCTTTGAAATATAAAAGCAGATATATTTTATTCAACATATGTACATCAAAGATGTGAATCAGCCAATTATGTAGCTATTGTGGATAATTGGAGATGGGCGATGGGACCTAAATTTAGTGTGAGGGGGGTGGAGTGTTTTTAGTAATAGGACTTTTTTTTGAAGCTGCTTGCAGAGCACATTTATCATCCATCCCAAAATACTCTGAACAGTAATTTACAGAAACATCAGAAAAACCTGGCAGGTTAACACATTGACATCAACATGATTTTTAAACTGTATTACTATTATTTATTTAATCTTTAAATTTAAACTTCTAACTCATCAACATTAAGTTATGTGTTCCAGTTAGTCTATGGACAGCGATCAGGGGGTCTTTTGTCTACAGCATTTATTTGTACTGAAAGGAAAATTTACAGTGCACATCAGAACACTTTCTTACATCCTTTTGAAAGCTTATTATTAAAGTTTGGCAGTCCAGTAAGAGAAAGACAGTTACCATATGATTTTACTCATATGCAGAATCTAGTGAACAAACTGAACTAACAAGCAAAATAGAGACAAACTCATAGGGAGTAGTCTGACAGCTCTGGGGTAGAGGGTTGGGTGGTAGAGGGATCGAGCAAAAAAGAAAAAAAATAGAAAGGACTCATGGATAGGGACAACAGTGTGGTGATTGTGGAGGGCAAGGAAGAAGGGTGAAAGGGGAAGAGGGTATAGGGGAGATGAATGGTAATGGTAATAAAAAAATGTAAAAAAAATGAAGTTTGGCTGTCTATTCCTCACACTTATGCTAGACTTTAATCATGTAATTATGTCACCAATCATTGAATCTGTATTAATTTTCCTTTAAAGAATCCCTAAAATCCTCAGCAGTGCTAAAAGGACAAGTGAGACTGATAAGGCAAAAACAGTTATATATATATTGATGCAGACAGCAGAATATTGGCATTCTGTATGAGGCATTTTGTATGAACCATATCAAGGAGAAAAGTTAAAACCAATATCTTTAATTATGTAAACTAGATACATATAGATGATAAGGAAATGAAGAACAGGATCTGTAATTTCTACCAAAACATTGGATAATATAAAACCTGAGGTCTCCAGGCTAAGCACACTACCAAAAGAACACATAGTTATTACTTTTTTGCAGCCAATTTAATAAAAGCATTCTTATTTTTTAAAAACACACACACACACAAACTTTTTAGTAATAATTCAGTGCAAAAGTGTTGTTTCCAGCAGGTTTCACAGGTTATGCAAATTGTAGTGTAAGGCAAATTATAAACATCATGACAGGTTTTTGTGGCACATTTACATTTCTAAGAGGAAAAAAAAAGTTGCATAAATTATTTTAAAATACCTCACTTGTCCCTAGTAGCAGTTTTATTTCATGAATAGTGTGGGTGGGCCCTGGAGACACAATAGAACTATCTCAACTGGTAGATTTACTTGAAATTTGATTATGACAATTATTCTCCAATTTGGGCACATTCAAATAATGAGTAAGGAGTCAAGAGGAAGGAATTAGAAGAAAGTTGGGAAGTGAAAGACAGTGGTTTTAGAGAGCATTTGACAGGTAAGTACAATTAATCTCAAGGCCAGGAAGTTCTTTCAAAGTATACTGCGGCATGTGCCAAACTTGAAATTGGAGAATCAAGTGTGATGCCCTCTGTGTGCCCTGTCTGTTCTTTGAAACCAGAGCTATAAAAATATTGGAACTGCTACATCAGGCAGAGAACAGAAAGGTAGAGCATGATTCAGAATCCTCCCACGTGCAGTTCAAAATTGGCCTTTAGATTTTTCTACAGGTACCTATTCTTCTTCAGGATTATGGTCATATTTTTTAAAATTTTATTCAACAGGATCTGAAATAGCTTTAATGATAATTCAGGTACAAGTTCTTCTCAAAAATCGAGATAGACCCTAGTAAGAATGATGGACATATTATAATAACAAGTCAGCAAATATTCAGTAATCACTTGTGATGAATAGGGAAGAGGTAAAAATATAATATTTATGGAGTGTCTAATTCATGCTGGGCCTATCCTAAGGAAGCCTACATACACCATATTAATTACTCCTCACAGCAACCCACTGAGACTTGAATATGGGTATGCACTTTAACAGTTGAAAAAAATGAGGTTTACAGTCACAAGCTGAGTAATGGGAACCAATTTTAGTGTGATATAAGATAAGCAGCCCACCATCCTCCTCAGAGAATCTGTGGACTGATTGGAGGGAAGACACAAATATTTGAAATAAGAAATTATTTATGTCAGAGTGGACATTTTATTGACAAGGAGTTTTTGGCATATCATCTGGCATATAGTATTTATGCTGTATTTGGGAGAAATAGGAGTTCACAAAGAACTATCCTGATGTTCAGGAAAGATGCAATAAACAAAGTGGGATTCAATTCAGCAAAGGGTCCTTGAAAAAGTAGCAGAATTTATGTAAGCAGACAGAATGTGAGAGGCATTACCAATGGTGGAACACTCATCTCCAAGGGCCTGCAGATGGATAATCAAAACCAGTTGATCGGTGTGATTGTAAGAGTTTAGTGGGAGGAAAAGCTAAAAGTAAGTTTAAGTTTAGTCCATAGATATCATATTTCAGCTCGTGTTATACTTTGTTTAGTATACTACGGTAAATGTAGAGGATTCAATTTAGGTATGCTGTTAATCTGACATGGAGAAACAGAAGATGAAAAAGGATTATAGGCATGAGACAGGAGACAATGTGGGTGATGCCAAAGAAACTTTTAAAAAAGATTTTTTTATTTAGTTTTTTTTAGAGAGAGGGGAAGGGAGGGAAAAAGAGAGGGAGAGAAATATCTGACCTGCAATCCAGGCATGTGCCCCAACTGGGAATTGAACTGGCGACCCTTTGGTTTGCAGGCCGCACTTAACCCACTGAGCCACACCACCCAGGGCTGAAATTTTTGTAAACCAGATATTTTTGCTGTAATTTAAGATTGGGTTTTTTAATATGGTTGTTATGTTATACATCTTATTAAATTTATTCCATTTTACCTCCTTTATTAGCTTCATATTACCACTCTATGAAATTGCCATGGTATCTTAAAACAACACAAATTTATAATCACAGTTATGAAGGTTAGACATTTGAAATGGTTCCCATTGGGGTAAAATTAAGGTGTTGGCAGAGCTGTGTTCCTTCTGGGAGCTCTACGAGATAATTCATTTCCTTGTCTTTTCTATCTTCTAGAGGTGCTGCCTGTACTCCTTGACTCATGGCCTCCTTCCAGCAATTACACTCTGACCTCTGCTTCTCTTTTAGATTTTTCTTTTCTGACTCTAATTCTCTTGCTTCTTTTTATCTTTTATAGGGACTCTTGTTATTACACTGGGCCCACCCAGATAATCTAGGATGATCTCCCCATCTCAAGACCCTTAATCACATCTGCAAGTCCCTTTTGCCATGTAAGTTTCCTGGGATTAAGACATAGACATCTTTGGGTGGCCATTATTTTGCCTATCATACTACCACATGGCAAAATACATACCACTTCTTTAGACTGATTCATCCATCCATCCATCCATCCATTTTTAATGGGGAAATGCAGCATATGCATAGATATGAATGGACTGTTCTTATCTGCCTTGACTGTGTCACTTTGAGCACCCATTAAACTCTCTGAAACTCAGCACTACCATTTGAAATACTGAGATATTTTACCCATCTCTAAGTTCTATCGTGGAGGTTAATGAGATAATGTAGGTGAAAATATATAAAGCAGTACCTATTACAGGCTATTAATTAAAAATAGTAATGATTTTACTAAAAATAAGAATGATAATAATAGTAATAATGTCATTCTGTGGTGAGTGCCAAAAAATTTTAGTAAATGTTAGTTATACTGAAGCATATAATATAGGACACACACATATGACCAATTACTTTATGAAAAAGGAGCCAAGAATATGCAATGTGGAAAGAGCATCCTCTTCAATAAATGGTGCTGGGAAAAGTGGACAGCCAAGTGTAAAAGAATGAAACTAGAGTAGTGGTTACCAGTTGATGGAAAGTGGAGAAAATGGGGACATGTTGACCAAAAGGTACAAACTTCCAGTTTTAAGATGAATGAGTTCTGAGGATCTAATGTACAGCATGGTGATTATAGCTAATAATGTGATAAAATAACTTGAAAGTCTCTACAACAGAGTAGGTCTTAAGTGTTTTCAACACACACACATACACACCCCTCTGTGAAGTGATGGGTATGTCAATTAGCTTGATTTTGGCGATCACTTCATACTGCGTACATATATTTATATAAACATCATGTTGTACACCTTACATATACAAGTTTTATTTGTCCATTATACCTCAATAAATCTGGAACACTTAAAAAATAAAGGATATTATACACTCTAAAAGAAAAAGACATTAGAAGTGACAGGACCCAGCCCCTAATGTGGAGGACTAGTTAAAGGAATGCAGGAATAAATAACTTTCATCTTTACGGATGTGGTGCCATTACCAGGTTAAGGAGCACAGAGTAGGAATAGGATTTGCTGAAGGACAGTAAACTCTCTTTGAGCTAGTAAATTTGAGACCTCTCTAGGATATCTAGGTAGGAATGTTCATTAGGCAGCTTATGTTCTAGGATGGAGTTCAAGAAAAAGGTGTGAGCTAACAACAGACACGAACGTCATCGATATATACAATGGTGAAGCCATGAGCATGGATGAGACTGGGTGAGGAATGTGTGTATAGTGACAGAGACAAGGACAGAATAAATTGGCTAATGACCCTTTAGGTGTAGGTTAAGCTAGTGAGACCTGCAAAGGGAACTGGAGAGACATGATCAGAGAGGTAGGAAGAAAATCATGAGATACCGTTTTTGAGAAGGTTCCGAGTGATGATTGAGACTTATGGGTCATTACAGTTTTAGGTGCGGCAAGGTCTAATTTGAGGTCCTAATAGACAGTGGCTGAGTACCTGGGAAATCAAGAAGCTTAGTGAATAGGAGATTGGATGGAAGTCCATATAGGCATGGAGACCCTCTAGGATGATGCTGAAGCTTCTCATAGAGAACGGAACTATTACTCAAGTTCTGAACTCTATGCCAAGTCAAAGAGAATGACAGAAGCTTATGTATCAGAAGCATAAAAGGGTTGTGTGCATTAAAGGGTTGCATTTTGCCCTTGGAGTTGTAACAAACCTATCAGTATTTATTTCAGATTGGAGTTTGTGATAAATAATTTTTTCTTGTGGAGAGCTGTAAAAATGAGAGAAGCAAGATTTTTTTTTGCCTAGCCATTGGTATGTATCCTTTTTTTCCCTCCAGACATATCATAGTTTCATATCTCTGTACCTCCAGACCTACTCTGTTTCTATTGTTCCTTGCACAGGTTTATTTATTAACTAATTATTTTTGGTTTACAACTTTTTTAAGAAAAAGATTTTATGTATTTATTTTTAGAGAGAGGGAAAGGGAGGGAGAGAAACATCAATGTGAGAGAGAAACATGGATCGCACGCACCCTGAGTGGGGACTGACCCACAACCCAGGCATGTGGCCTGACTGGGAGTCAAACCTGCAACATTTTGCTCTATGGGATGATGTCCAGTGAACTGAGGTGCAACAGTTACGGCAACTCTTTGCCTTTTATTTGGAGAATATGATGATGCCAGAGCATCAGATAGGCAACAGGAGAATTCGTTCTAGGAATAGAATTTCAATTTTTCAAAAGACCAGACTATTCCCCTCTTTTTCCAACCTCTTTTTCAAATAGAACAACTCAGCTTTGATCTGTATTTTACACAACAGGCTTCTAATTAACTTTCATTTGAAGAAAAGCTACCCTAGCAAAAGAAACCATGTAACAGGATACATATGTTTCTGTCCTCCATTGTCTTCCTTGGTCTGGTTCTGTGTCTAAGAAGACACACTGAGGCTCTTAGACATTGAAGGTGTTGAGGTGGAGAAGATGGAGGGACTTGAGTTTCTTCACTGGGGGAGAGTAGTTTGTGTATCTCTGTGCCCTGTGCCAGCATCAGATATGGATATAAGGGCAGAACCTTTCAAATCTTCTTTAGAGTCATTTTTAATACTGTTGTTCTATAGGCAGAAATTTTAAGTTCCCAGATACTCTTTCTCAATCTAACTCACAGTTAGTGCCCATTCCATTTTAGGCTGTCTACTGCTTCACTTTAATGACATTTTTATGTTTTGCTTCAAAAACTGTTTCTTGCAGAAAAAAGAAAATAAACTAAAAGAAGAAGATAATGTCAATCACATATGATCATCTCAGAGGAACATTTGGGGCTGTTTTCAAAATATTTTTAACTTTCATGCATATACATGAATCAACTATACATGATTATCCTATATCTTTTTATGTGTAGCAAACTATTCCAAATTTTTTGACTTAAAACAATGACCATGCATTTAGATCATGTATTAGTTAGCTCTGGCTGCTGTAACAAAATATCACAGACTCAGTGACTTAAAAAACAGACATTCATTTCTTCACAGTTCTAGAGGCTGGAGATCTGAGATCAAGGTACTAGCAGGGTGGTTTCTGGTGAGATTTCTCTTCTTGGCTTATAGGTAGTTGCCTTCTCCCTGCTCAAAAACCTCCAGTGGCTTTCTGTTTGATTCAGTACAGATTTTGGCAGAGTAGAAGAGATTGCACAAAGTACTTACCTGAATAGAGTCTAATGAAGGGGATATTTTTAGAATTTATGGAGTTAAGGAAAAACAGTAAGGAACAGTAAAACAAACAGGGGCCAGCAACAGCTGGAAGCCTTTCCTTGCATAGGTAAAGGGAAGTAACAATTTCACCAGGACATCTTGGGAGCCAGAGCCACGTAAGAAGGATATCTGAAGGGAGCTGCAGCCACATGTGACCAAGACAGTGGGGTTTATTTCCCCACTTTCTTGCCAGGGCTTCCTTCCAATTGACCAGCCCCAAATGAAACTGCTAGGCAAGGGTCCGGGGTGGCACAGCCTAAAGATTCTATCTCCCATAGCAGAAAGCAGAAGGCTGGAAAGGGGGACTACATGCCCTCTTCAGGAAGATAAAAGCCACAGCCTTTTGTACAACGTGCAAAGCCTTATATGCACATCCTTAACTGTCCTCTCTCCCCTCAACTTTTGCCTTATTTTCCTACTAGCCACCCCCTCCAAAAAAAACCTTGTAGTTTCTGTAGCACACACCAGGTACACTTCTTCATCATGGCCTTTTCATAAGCTTTCCTCTGCATTCAATGTGCTTGCCTCAAGTACGTCCCTGTTGCTTACTCACTCATTTATTTTAGGGCTATATTTTATCGTCACCATTTTCCCCCAACAACATTTTAAAAAATTGAATGACACATCTTTTGCACTCTTTATCTCCCTTTCTGGCCTATTTCTTTTCTATGGCACTTACCTCCATCTAGTATAGCATAGATATGCTTTTTTCTTTGTTGGCTTTCTGTTTTCCACCACAAAAATGTAAGCTGCAGGAATTATGTCTGCTTTGTTCACTGCTCTCCTCAGCCCCTAACACAATGACTGGCTCATTGTAAGTGCTTTATAAATATTTGTCAATTGAATGAATACATGAGTTGAAGCCAAACACTCATTTTATAGTCAAGTAAATGGAGTTCCTAAGATAAAATCAAGATAAACCAGAGTATGCTCTTATATATGTGTGGAAGAATCTCTAATAAGTAGCTCAGCTTAGACACACGGGGATATTTGTGTCATCCTTACAACTTTGCCTAATACCACTACTTGTGTAATGCAAGGGACTTTTATGTTGACCTACCTTCATTGTCTCAATGCCTGCCTATCGCCAAGCCACACATACTGGTTTCAAAAGCAATATTACCAAATTTTACCCATTCTGCCTGTGGTCCATTAACAACAGATTCTTGATGTCCAACCTGCACACTGTTGTGAACACAAGAACATTCTCATCAATGTCCTTCATGTTAGAAAACAAAAACCATTTCTCAGTTCTCATTTGTTATTTTCCCTATTTTTATTGATGGGAGACAGAGATAGGCAGAGACAGAAAAACAGAGACAGGAACATCGATTTGTTGTTCCACATATGCATTCATTTGTTGATTTAGTTCTCATCTTATTTAGCAGTAGAATTTGCCATTGTTGGTCATGATCTCCTTCTTGCCACACTTTCTTCTCTTGAATTCTAAGGCAATGTATTTTTATGAATTCCTTCCTACTTTTATAACTACTACCTTTTGGATTCTTTTGCTGGTTCCTCACTTGCTCCCAAGACATCTAAATGTTAGAATGCCCCAGGGCATTGTCCTGGGATCTGTTTCCTATCTGTGATTATTTTTAAGTCAATTGGATGATATTGCATGACCAATGACTACTAAATTTGTACCTCTAGTTTGTATTTCTCCCCTGAGCTCCAGACTGGTATATCCAATTACTATGTGTGCAAACTTAATATGTCCTCAGCTGAGCTCCTGATATTTCTCCTAGTCAATAACAACTGCTGTACACTTCTCATCATGGTTAATGGCAATGCCATTCTTCTAATTGCTCAGGCTCCTTGCTGATGCCTCTCTTTTGCTCATATTCCATATTTAATAAGTCAGGAAATTCTATCAGCTGTTCTTATTTTCTTGTTTTAACATATTAAAAATATTATTCTGAATGACCTTGTTCATGTTGTATCTTTCTTATAACAATTCCTTAAAATTTATTACAAGAAAACTGACTAATTGAATTTCATACATTCTTTCACTTATTCATTCATTGAACAAATATTTGTAGAGAGCATATGTTGTCCAAGAAACTCTTTGAATTGTCAACAACAGAGTTGCAGCCTGGACCTTCATGATATTTACCAGCTTGTATGGAAGACAGGAAGTCAAATAAATAATGACAAACTCTGATAAGGGTTATAAAATAAACTAACAGAGATTGATATAAAATATAACTGGAGAACGTTCAGATTATAGAGTAGTATCAAAGATCTCATTATCCTGAATCTTGTCCACCCTGAGTATTATAACTGACTATGCCTTTTGTTTATTCTTTTTTATTTTAATTGCAAGCTTGAGACATGAAAAATTTTTAAAATTTCCCTCAAATATGGATACTTTGGCATTCTGCACTCTCAGTCTCAGTAATCTAAGATTTAGCCCTGAGCTGTAAAGTTTTAAAACTGATTAAATGCAAAACAATGCATATAATCTTATAAATATTGAGGCAACTATGAATTATCAAAGAATAAACAGTGCTGCTATTCTTGGACTATAAAATAAACATTTTCAAAAGATATGAATAAACATGAGAGGGAGACAACAAAACTATGGTGATATGTCAAAGTAAGTACAGAAATTGCTTATGCTGTGAAAAGACAGGATTCTTTAGCCATGATCAAACCATGTACTTGTGAGTGTTGCCTTTGACCTTGGACCTTCATAATGATAATCTACTACTGCTCTCTACTTTTAGCGTGTGGAAAGGATTTATTACAGTATAGATAGAAAATGAACATTTCTAAGAAGAAAGCAGTCAGATGTAGTTGTTTTCTTTTAAAAATATTTTATTTATTTATTTTTAGAGAGAGAGGAAGAGAAGGAGAGAGGGAGAGAAACATCAATGAGCGGCTGCCTCTCACACGCCCCCTCACTGGGAACCTGGCCTGCGATCCAGGCACGTGTGCTGACTGGGAATCCAACCAGTGACTCTTTGGTTCGCAGGTCGGCACTCAATCCACTGAGCCACATCAGTCAAGGCAGATGTAATTGTTTTCTTATGGGACATGGGATTTCATGGAAATGACAGCTTCATCCCAAACAATGAAAGCTAGTTGTGTTTTCTATTTCTTCTAACGCTATCAACTGCCAAATTGTATGTACTATATTTATAAAGCAGTTTTTAAACAAAGTCTCTTCTGGTTTTTACACTTAAACAAGTTTGCATTTGCTGCGAGAGGGATGTCAGTTGGCTGAAAGCATCCTTCTCATTAGATGTGAAAGCTAAACTTGGTGGTGACTCGAGGAGAGCCTGGCTGCCTGCGAAGATAAATTCACAGGTGGGGACGGATTTGGTACAGCCGAAAGTGACTTGAACCCCAGATGGTTACGAAAAGGCCAAGTGTCCTGTGCCTGTTCAGCTCTTCGTTTGGGTCTGGAATAGAAGGCTTGCTGGCTCAGTGCAAATAAAACATTTTTAATGAAAGGGAGGTTACTCAGCCGCGTCACCTGCCACCATTAAAACAATCAGTTTGAGCTGACCATATTTTATTCAGATAAATACTTTGAGTTTAAAGTCAGTAGAACTGAAGGAGAGAGAGAAAAAAATCCACATCATAAAAGAGATAGTTAAAATAACCTTGGTAAGGCTTAACAGTGGTGTCCATCTGGGATTATAAATGCCAAAATGGTGACTGCTTCTCTTCACATTCCTTTGTAGCAAGCCAAAACAAGGCACAGGCACATAAGGCCTTAGTAAATGAATTTTTAAATCCCCAAGGGTGCATGAGGAAAGCTAGTGTCCTAAGGGTGTGCAAATATTTCAAGGTCTGGTGGCAGACACTGTTCTCAATCCAAGTTGGAATTTTAGTTGGTAGGGAAAAGGCAACACGAAGTGACTGTGATTTTCTTTTTATAACTTTCAGGATATCAATAGATCTCCATTTATTTCCAAAGGCTATGTAGTTGCCCAATGTCAAGTTGAAAGAATCTGTCACTCTCCACTTATCTTCTTAAGTAAATTCATCAAAGACCAAGAAGACCGCTTTCTTCAGACGGAAGTCAGACGGAAAGTGTATGTATTATGTCTAAATATAGGTAAGCAGAGCTAGCATTTATATTATTTTAAACATTTTCTATGATTCAAGTTTGAGAGTGGGGGGAAGAATCCAGGAAGCAAGGTTCACTGGGATGTTTTGGGGCTGAATAAATAGGGTCAACTCAGAGAATATGGGTTAATGCAAAAGGATTCTCTCACTGATAACCTGAAGGCGAGATTGGGGGTAGACTGTGATTAAGGACAGGACAATTTCTAGTACAATTTCGGAAAAACTTTGTCTTTAGTTTGTTTACTGTGCTGTTATCTTCCACTTCAAACTCTTCAGAGAGCAGTGCATAGCCTTCTCCCCAAAATGATGGGTGTCTCAGATACAACTATTTTCTGTGTAATTTTAATTTTTAATGTTATTTTTTCCATGTGATTATTCCTACATAGGACTTTTGATTCATTACTAGAAAATAAAAAGTTTTTATCTTTGGTAAAAAAAATTAGATTTTTATGGCGCATTAACGAAAGTCTGTTTTGAACCTCAAATCAACCTTGTTGGATTGGAAGGGATTGAAAAGAAGAGTGAATGATCTGGGTAACTTGAAGTTACTGAGAAAGCACCTGATGAAATAGCTGGCAACTCACCATATATCTACATTCCTTTGTTCTCTAGTCCTCATTTTCTCATTTTATTTTCCCTAGCAAGAGACCATATTTAGCACAGGAATAAGGTGTCATATGAATCTAATATTTTTTCTTTGTTAAATCGAGGAGGTAAAGGATTATGTTTATATAGATAAATTGTGCATGGAGAGAAGAAAATTGAAATAACGAAAATGAAGTAATTAAAATTTAAAGCAGGGAGGAATTAAAGAAATAAAGTTTTTAGAACCTTCCCAAATACTTGATTGCAAATTTAGAATCATAGTTGCATTTACCTATCAGAATAGGGGATGAAATATGTGGAAGAAAGTTTGTCTTTTCAAGAACTAGTGCTATCATTTTCATGTTTATTATGACAGCTATTTCTGGTAATTCTAGAGCTATTATATGCTATGAAACATAAACTAGTTCTAATACACTCAAGGAGCAGCCAATTTCCACAACAGCTGGGGAAGAAAATCAAAGCCACTCCATTGGACCAGCTGAATCATGAAAGAGGCATTTCCTACCCCTCCAGCTGACGCAGCATGTAGATCAAACTGGCAGCTGTATTTTAGGGAAAATATGTCATAACAGACAAATGTAAGAAAAGGACGAATTCTCCAAGAGGATGTTCTGCATAAGAATCACACTAGTAGGAAAACTGAAGATTGAATAAATAAAAAGTTAGGCATCATCCTCTCAATTATTTAGAAAGCCCCTCATACTCACTGCACCCACCATGAGATAAAGTAAATTGTTAGAATTCATTCTCACAGAAACAAAAATCATGCGCCAGAATCTCCTAAATATGTTCACCATTGGTCCCTTTGTACTGTCCTTATATATAAAATTCTCACAGAACTGTCAATAACAAAATCCACATAAAAGCCAAAAAGATAAAAGGTAAGGAAAAAACCCATCGCGTATATATATATTTTTGCATGTAGCTAGTCAGGGCACACTACGACTTCACACTTTAGAAATGTGCTAACTATAAACATGTTGTCAAAATGACCTTGGCATACTTGCTAAGCGATGCATTGTATTGAGCTTATCATGTGGCAAACATTGTTATCTGTGAGCCAGGTACCGCTGTTTGCTCCATTTGGATTGACTAGGGGATGGTCACAGAGTGCTTAAGTAGTTTTCTCAAGGCAAAGCTGAGATTCGAACCCAACTCATAGAGATTCAAAAGATTGGATTTTTTGCCTCATTTCACTCTGTCCTGTGGCTGCCTAGTTTAACTTGAGCCCTCCTGTTATGGAGAGATTGCTCTGGTGTTCCCAGTTCCTTGAGGCAACATTCACTCTTGAGCAATTCAGAATGTGATTCTGTCTTCACTTATTTATGGCAAGAAATCTTGAAGCTATAGAGACCCAATCTAATCCTCCCTTTCCATGACACCCACCATACTTTTGGATGTGGCCATCAACCTCATTCCATTTTGAATCTTTCCTTATCCTCTTTTTTCAAACTTCAATTATTTTATTGTTTTCTGGTAAAACAAAGGTAATGCTTTCTCAAAATGTTTTTATCGGACATATGATAACAAATGTAACATTGCCCATCTAGAAAGTGGTCTGACTCATTCTAGCAACTCAATAATTTATTCCCTTGTAGCCTAAAAATACTTCAATTGGTATTAAGAATATCTATTTGTTTGTGTTTTTTATATTTTTATTGTATTTTTCCATTACTCCACTCACCACCACAATCACTACACTGTTGTCCATGTCCATGAGTCTTTTTTCCTTTTTGCTCAATTCCTCCACTCCCTAACTCCTCCCCTCCACCACTAGCTGTCATCTGCTCTCCATCTATGAGCCTGTCTCTATTTTCCTCGTTAGTTCAGTTAGTTCATTAGATTCCACATATGAGTGAGATCATATGGCATTTGTCTTTCTCTGGCTGGCTAATTTCACTGAGCATCATGTTCTCCAATTCCATCCATGCTGTCACAAAAGGGTAAAATTTTCTTCCTTTTTATGGCTGGGTAGTATTTCATTGTTTAAACATCCTCATGATGGGAATATCAGGAGGAGGAGAGAATGAGCAAGGGATCAAGACAATATTTGAAGAAACAATGATTAAATCTTTCCTTATCCTTAATGAATACTCCACTGTTTTGTATGATTTCTATTCGGTCTCTGACTTTCTGGCTATTGGTAATGTTATGTATTCTCTGTGCTTCAGTCTCTTCAATTTTAAAATGGGGGCTATAATATGTCTTACCACTCAGCTTCATTGAGAAAATTTAATACTGAGTTAATATATGTAAAACTCTTCCTTCCTGGTACATAACCAGTGCCCCAAAATGTTTGTTATTATTATATTGTTGCTGTTATTATCATTTCCCATAGGGCTGGTATGGTGATTAAAATGTGATCACATAGGTAACGCCTCTAGCACAGAGCATGGGGCAATTTAATTACTCAGTACACGTAAAGTTTCTCACTCTTTCTCTACGCATCTAATGTATGGGCAGGCTTCATGACTCCTTTCATCCCCATGAGAGTTTATTTTCTAATTTTTCACACTTGATGGTTTGCTGCTCTAATAGACCAGTCAGAATTCCACTTCTATATTAGCAATAGATTTTTGTTATGTATATTTCTTTCTTAGGCAATATGACCTCTGACTGCACTATGTATGTCATTCTATTCTATTGCAGAAAAAGGAAATCAACAATCTGCTACCAAGCCTTGACAAATTGTTTTTCCATGGAGCCAGTCACAATGATTCTGGAATGTCTGAAGAAAGTTCTTGAAGGCAGTGGTAGACATTTTCCATGCCCATCAGTGGGCCAGCACCAGGGCTTCATTGATGAATGTCTGTCACAGTACAGATACTCTGGGTTTTCATTGGTTTCTCAGTTGCAACATTTCAAGGGGTCCTTTCTCATGTTAAACATAAGGGTGGGGACCTCTATGATGAACAGTAAACACATTTCACTGATGATTTTCATAATGCCAGTTTCTAAGCTACTTGTTCTTTTGCTTTCTTTATTGGTTTGATTAACTGAATAATGTCTGAAACTATGTCATATATATACACAGACCTACCCAATCAGTGTGGGTAAATCAACAACAAAAAGAAAGCACAGGGCACCTGCCTTGTCTATTCAATAACCTCCACGTTGCATGTACATGGGAGGAAGGTAGTAGCAGCTAAGTGTTGAGCAAGTGGTCTGGTGGTACCAGCTGTCAGAAGGCCTACATCCCAGTTACTATTAAGCATGTAAGTTCATTATAAATGGTCTTCATGTAAATTGGTCATGGAAACTATGGGCACTTTTCTATGCTGGGAGAAGGGAGAATTTTATCATTCATTCTAACAAAAATCATCCTCTTTCTTTTACTACTGCTCTTTCTGTACAAAAAAAGGCATGTTTAATTCAATCACCATTCATAAACATACATCTATTTCTAAAGAGTAGGAAAATATATTTTAAAATATTGAGCACATTGAGAACATTTTAACAATGTTAATACTGATTTTTGGTTCCCAAAGTACATATGACTGCAAGCCTTTAAGTCCTTAACATGTTCATTATTTTCAAAACTACATAAAATAACTCAATCCTGGGGATCAACCTAATCCTTCAGAATGCAAATACTTTCAACTACCACCACTGGTATTTTCTGACCACAGATGTTTTTACCCATGCTTTGAAAAACCTTGCTATATGATTTTCAAATAATGGATTAAACAAAATTGATTGATACAGTCTGACCCACGTGGACAAACTGTCTCGTTCCTTAAAATTCATTCAGAGGTTGGCACAGCTTTATCCTTAACAAGTCCTTTAAAGTTACTACCTTTTATACACGGGACGCACAGGGAGTCTAGTTCTTTCTTTTGGATTTTATTTCACAGTCTTTTCCCTCCTTTACCTATGGAGAATTCAGGACTCACGTAGCTGTCTGTACATTGTAGATGCCTGTTGCCTTGACAGTCCACAGCCCTGCCCTGCATCGACCCCAAATTATCTCAGAACCCTTCATGAAAGCAAAGAATGGTTTGGTGGTATTGTGTTCTAAGGGTGCCCAGGATTTGTTTTAATCAGGAATGATAAGACTCACAGACACAGACCTGATTGTCGTGAAGAAAGAAGTTTGATCCACTCACAGTTTCCTGAAACAGGAGGCACAGCATGCCTTGCTGGGCCACACGAGGAAGCACCACGGTTAGTCAGCTGGCAGAGGGAGCAGGAGGAAAACATGGGCTAGAACCTTTATTCTGGTCTGGAAAATAGCTAACTCTGGGAGGGAAGTCCCTCCAGGGTCAGTAAGGCCCCAAGATGTCAAAGCAGGAAAATATTGAGAATAAATGTTATGATTAATATTGGTTGATGCCCAAAGTAAGAGAGGCACGTCACCTGTATCATTGATTTGTGAGCTTATTCAGAAAGAAATTGTCTTTTCTGTCATTACATGCACAGCCAGAGTACAGAGCCTGGCCCACGGGAAATTATTATAGATATTTTGTGTATTCTAGGGCCTAGCATGCACTATTAGTAAGTTTTGCTTGCCTCTTGAAATTTACAAAAATATTTGGGAGGAAAACAAAAGGCCGAGATAGAATTCTGTTTTGCTTATCTAATAATATCAGTAATCTGTCACACTTTTTTGTGTACTCAGATTCACTAATTCCCTACAAATGCTTCTAAATAATTAACAGACATGAATTTCGAAAAGCACATGTAAGACTTAGCGTCAGCTTGCTGATGAGCTCCAACCTCCTCCTCTGCCCTGTTTCCCTTCATAAATGTATAAACTACTCCCTTTCAGCATCTGTGTATCTGTTTGTGCTCACCACAATAGTGCTTAGGAGATCAAGCACATCTGTCAGTCAGTCCGACAGCAACCATTTATTGAGCACCCAGGGAGTACATAACCCGCTGAGTGTATCAGAGTAAATAACAAAACCAAGTTAAATTACTATTGTCGAAATGGGTGGAAGCAACAGGCTCCTCTTTAATGAGCAAATGCAAGTTGTTCTTATTTTTAAAAAGGATATTTGGGGAATAATTAAATCAAAAGATTTTGCCAAACATTCCTTAACTTTTCATAATTAGGTTATCTTTAAAGGAAGTTGTGTGCATTCAATTTAAGTTCATTGCATATTATACAATCAAGTTATGGGTTTATAAAAGCTGTTTTACATTCTGTAAAACCCTTTGGAATTTTTTAGTAACAATTTTTCTTTTATCGAAAAAAAACATATTTTAGTGGAAATTCCTGCCAACATTTGAACCTTAATAATTATTGAATATACCTCTTTTATGTGTTAAGGTCCAAGTGATCCTTGTTTCTCAAGAAGGGACCTAAAGTTTGGGGTTTACTTTGGGAGGGAGGTTCTTTTGGTTTTATTTTATGATTACAGGTATAAAAGCATATGCCATACATCAAATAGTTACTCCTGACACAGTAGCTATTGTAACATGTCCTGGGCCTCACATTTTTAATATGCGTTGAGGATAGCCTGTGAATCTGCATTTGAGGACTGGCAAAAGCTGCATGGCATGGTCAAAACTTGAACCTAAGTCAGGAGACCAACGTGCACAGTCCCTCTCTGTCCTAACCCACAGTGTGATCTGGGGCTGACCATTAAATCTCTTGGTGTCTCCGAATGGTAGTGGCATGGATTTACTTATCTCTAAATCCCTTTCCTGCTTAAAAATAGTGGTTATGAGTAGAAGCATTCACATAGGTATAAAATGATATATTAAGAGTATAAATGGGCTGAAGGATTCTACTGAGGTTAAATAGATCATGATTTCAGTAGGATTGGTTTCTGAACTACGTGAAATCATCAGTAAATTATAAAAAATGATGTTTCCCATGCATAACATGTTGCTCTCCTGTAATCAATGGATTTTCCAGAAATTCTTGCCCATAAGCCAATATCAGCTTGGAGTAAGATGATCCATCAGAGTATTCCTTAACTCATTGCATTATTATTAATTGCTGCATAAACACCTGGGAAACATGGTTATTGTATAAACATATACTAAGGAGGGAATGAAGCTAGTTTTACAAATAGTACAATAGGTTTAAACACTTAAGCAACTTTGGACAGTTGCAAAAATGTTTTTGAAAATGAACCCTATGTACATGGTAGTACACTGGGAAGCAAGTAATCCACTCATTTGAAGATGGTGAACTAACAGTGGAATGAAAGCAGTCAGTATTACTCTTCTATATTAAACCTTTCAGCGAGTCATCAAGGACTTTCAATGCTGCTTAGCTTTCCATTCTGGCCCCTGCTCCTCACCTAATTTCTTGCCACTCTCCCTTTGCTTCTTCTGCCCCCACCAATATGCTAAGTATGTTATCCTGGGAGACTTACCCGAATCCCAGATTACATTATTCCTCCCTGTTACATTCTCCCTTGGTGGTATTCTGTGTTTCATAACAATCATCATGGTTTCAATGAAATGTTTAATGTCCATCTTCCCTCCTAGAATATAAGCTCAAGAAGCCATGATTAATGCCTGGCTTTTTGAAGGGATATATCGCAGTGGTTTAGCACAGCATCTGCTATATGATATGCACTCAGTAAATGTACTGGAATAAATGGCTGTCTTTAAATCTTACTTAGGTATGTAGGCCTTGCAAACAGCACCTAATTATTTATAAGTTAAAAGTGAAAAAAGGGGAATTTTTAAGACCTCATTCCTATTCCTTAATCCTCTAAAGTTGGGGGATGTAAACATAGAGAAAAACAGGATTGATGAGTGTGTGTGTGTGTGTGTGTGTGTGTGTGCGTGTGTTGGAAGATGATGGGGAGCGAGGAGATATAGGTAGAGAACACCCCAGATCCCTGTGACATTGATAAATGACTGACACAGAGAAAATATAATCATGTGCTATTTTGGGGAGCATATATGCCAAACTTGGTGAGTTATAGAAACAAATAAATAAAAAGCCAATTTACTAATGGCTGAAGAAAATAGAATATAAATCTGAAGGGAGGAAAGATAATTACCTTAATTTTTATGTTTTATTTGCTGTTTACTCTGTGTATACTGTCTCTCAGCATACTGATTTTCTTTGGTTAACAAGCAAGGTTTCTAATGTGATATCAAAATAAAGAGGTTTTTTTTTTTAACTTTGTGCACAAAATGGTTTATCTCTGGGATGTTTCTCCCACCAGAAGTCTCATTGGTCACACTTACTTAGTGGCAGCTGTTGGCTTCAGGAAATGTCAAGGAGAATAGAAAATGGGGGCTGGTGATGTTGGAGAAGAGGGAACAGGAGAATGTGAGAAGGCAGAAAGGAATCTACTTGTTCTAATTTACTCACCCCCCTAGCACATGTTCTCAGTATAGGCAGAACTGAAGATGCAGTCATACCCAGTTGTGTATGGATGTACACTGAGCATTAACCTGATGCTTAATCATTGATTCTTCTATTTGTATCATCCAAACTCAATACTCAGACTCAGACTGCATCTGCATGGTGCTCAAACACTCTACAAGCAAAGAGAAAACTCCAATCCATCACAATTGTCTCTTTTTGTATCTCACTGATTCCCCAATACCTCTCCAGAATTAGATGTATCAGAATCATGTTAGATAGTTATTAAAATACAGAATTGGAGCCTTGTTACAAACATCCTTAGTCAGAATCACCAGGTATGTGGTCCAGGAATATGCATTTTATTAATCAGCTAGTGGTGATAAGCAATAGAGCTAACAACTCTTGTCAACATAATACTAAATAAGCGGTATCATTGAATTTCTAATAATTTTCAGACCATTTATTGCTTTCAAGCCACATGTAAAAAGTCAGAAAGCCCATTTTCCAGATGCTTATATTATCTAAAATATTTCCACCCTAAAAATGCAATGTAGTGAAATTGAAAGAGAACAAGATCTGCTTTTAGAAGTGGAGTCTTTGCTTTGTTACCGGCACTGTGACTTTTGGCCAGAATAGACTAAATATAAAACTACTGATATTTGCATTTTTGATCCACAAAAATGGCAGTTTTATATGGTTCCTCCTAATGGTTTAACTCTCTGAGCATTGTTTCCTGTGTTATAAATGGGGTCATATTATTAGAAGGCTATTTTTAATCTTAAATGAGCTTTTTAATAAGTAATTCCACTCTTAAACCATAATGTGAGCTGTTCCTTTATCTCCTTTGGAAACAACAGTACTAGTAAATGCTGGTCTTTATATTTAGGCATTGTACAACATTGAAATAGGTGTGCAATAATTTTCATTGTATATACACAGAAAACCTGCTCCACACACTGCAGAATTTAATGATAGCTATAGTCCATGCCATCATATGAGAGTTCTCACAAAGAACTGTGTCTTCTTGTATGCCTTGGCCAGAATGACTTCTTGGAGTTGCTGCCTTTCTATATGTCTTTATGCCATTCCTTTAGCCTGACTCCTTCCATTTTCTTGACCTAGCAGGCCACAGAGCAGATGCTTCATTATGGTGCTGTCCCTCATTGGCAGATGCATCCAAGGAAGAGATATTCAATTCCAGGTAGAGCTCTCCAACATTAACATGCTGGCCAAACTCCAGGATCTCAGGATGATGATTCTAACCAGCTACTTAAAGGAGATTCACTGCCGTAAGTTACCAAATTACTGCCAGTAACCAATGAGTAATCACCGGTATACAGCGGTGTTGTTTTAAAGAAGTGGGAGAAGTTCTGATCTTCAAAAACATGAAGATTATAATTTTTCCAAGAAAAAACTGCTGGATTAGTTATCAATACCTAGAAATGTCTTGGAAAATGATTTAGGCAGGTATGAATTGTGACAGGATATTGGAGATTTGGGGTGAGCCAAAGTTCACCAAGAATAAGTAGAGGGATTTAGAAACTGAACTTTCTGTTTTTGAGTAACTTTACTTGACTTACAATTTAAGATACTTAATGTCTCTTACAATGTCCTTCTTAAAAAGTTGGGAGGATATGTCTTTGTGATTGAACAGGTGGAATTATAACCGACTGAGAATTGCACTAAATGAATGTTGTTCAGGGAGATCCTAAGTGGTTTCTGTGCGTTAATGTACTAGAACCATGCTTGCTCTTGAGAGCTTTTTGTACACATTTCTTCCTAATGCCTCATCCAGGGATATCACATTGGTAGGCTGACATAGGTTGTGGCGGAACTATTCATACCAAGGAAATTGGTCAACAGTACAAATCTGGGCATTATTTTCCTCTAGAGAATCCGTTGTTAAACAAATTCACCAGAACACCATCAGGGCTACTTCCCCCCTTCTCCCAGTTTTGAATTCAGTCACTCTTCCCCCGCCCCCCAAAAAAGAAAAACTGTATTCATGAGTCAGTGTGATAGACTTAGGAGAGACAAAGGTGTCACTTGTTCTGTCCTGAGGCAACTCATTGTCTAGTATGAGAAAAATACATATGTCCTGCCATGCCCTACGTATTCTGCTCCCTTGATTTCTTCTTTGTTTTCACCTTATATCAGTTTCTCTACTCATATGCTATGTTCTTTGCCACACAGGTCTTTCTGCTAATCCTTGAAGACCCTAAACTTATTATTGCTTTAAGCTTTTGCATCTGCTGTTCTCTCTACGAGGAATGCCCTTCAACCAGAACTTTACATCCCTGCTTTTGTCTAGGTTCAAAAATCACTTCCTCAGAAAAGCCTTCCCTGACTACCTCCAGTCTAAAGTAACTAACTCACACTGCTTCTCCTGCATTCTGTTTTCAGAAAACCCAGGTTTTTAAAAAAATTAAATAAACTGTTAATTTTGTAATACTTTTTTTTTCTTTAAGCCAATTTAATAGAGGTATCTTTTAAAATAAAATTGACAATACCATGTGTGGCAAATCCTTACTGTAATCAGTGTGTACATCAGAAAATAAACATAATCATTAAGCACACTAATTAAGCCTAGAAAATGTCATAATATGAAGTTCTTTTAGATTTACAGAAAATTTGTGAAGATAGTTCACAGAGTTCCTGTTATATCCCACATCCAGTTTTCCATATTGTTAACATCTTATGTCACTATAATGTATTTCTTACAACAGGAAAACCAACGTTATTATACTACTGTTAACTCAATTCCACATTGTATTTGGAATTCACTAGTTTTTTACCTAATGTGAGTTTCTGCTCCATGATCACATCCAGGATTCTGAATTATGTTTAGTCACCATGTTTCCTTAGCCTCCTCTTGTCTTTGATAGTTTCTCAGATTTTCCTTATTTTTGATGACTTTGACAGTCTCGACAAATACTGGTGAGGTATTTTGTATAAGGTCCCACAACTGAGGTTTTTCTGAAGTTTTTCTTATGGTTAGGCTGAAGTTATGGGTTTTAGAGAGCAAGACCATAGAGGTGAAGGTCATTCCCATTAGATTAGATCAAGGGTACACATGCTATCAACATGACTTATCACTGATAATAACTTTGATCAGCTGGCTGAGACAGTGTTTATCAGGTTTCTCCACTGTTAAGTTACTCTTTTCTCTCACTCTCCCTCCTTCACAGTCCTCTCCAGGAGAAAGTCATTAAGCACAGCCCACACTCAAGGGCTGGGGAGGTAAGATCCACTTCCTTGAGTGGGGAGTATCTACATAAATTATTCTTCTGTGCTAGAGATTTGTCCCTTCTTTCCCATTTATTTATTTATTCTATCACTTATTTATATTAAACATTCACCAGCACACCACTGGGTCTGTGTTTTTGTATGAACTTGTGGATATTTATCTAATATTTTGGGTTATAATCCATTACTATATTATGTTTTTGTGCTCAAATTGTTTTAGCTTTGGCCAATGCGAACTCTTTCTGATTGGCTCCTACATCCCTTTGATATTCCTTTGCCCTTTCTGTTGTTTGAACACTTCCATACTTTCTGGTAGTATGAGATGTTCCAGACTCATCTAGTGTATTCTGTACCCTAGCATTTCTCCAAAAAGCCCCAGTCCCTTTAATTGGAAAATGACATTAGAAATCATGATCTGGACACTGACAGGGCTTGTTACTCTAAAGACAAACTTGCTTATAAACACTGTCAGTGAACACAGCTAGAAAATATGTGTATGCATATTAAACCATACCTAGATTTTCTTCTGTATCTGTCCATTTGCATTAAAGATGAGTTTATACTGATGTCTCCAACTCCAATACAATATCAAAGGGTTTATTCTACCTCCTTGCTTATCTATAACCTCCTATTCCAACAGTGAAAAACCTCCTAACATCTGCCATCCATTTACTTGTTTGTTCAATTTCAGTGTACATGGGTAGCAACTTCAGAATTATTAACCTGTACTCTCATGAGAAACAAATTTACCCAAACTAGATTGCAATGTTTATATCCAGTTCTTCTTGTCTTTAGTCTTATACTTTCCAATCAAAAGACCATTTTCCAAGATCAAAATCCAGTTTTAAAACAGCATAATGCTTTCTAGAATGGCTATGTTTATTGATATATTGTTTGTTTTCCCAAATAGAAGATAAACTTCAGAAAGGCAGACAAACTTGATCTGTCTGTCTTGCAAAAACATTCTAACCTCAGTCAGCATATCAAGAATAATGCGAAGCATAGTTAATATTCATTACATGCAGGGATAAAGTCATTCACAATACAGCATACTCTTAACATTTGATTCTATTTACTTGGCCAAGTGCAATTAGGTACTAGGTGAACAATACATTCCTTGAATATATGGGAAAATGATAAATAAAATGCCAGTGAAGTACTTGGTACTGAGATATAAGACTGCCAACAAACATGAATACTCATACCAAATGATCTGCTTCTTCTTTCTCTATAGGAAAGTAATATATGAACCATACTTACTGACCAAAATCGAATGAAAGTAATACAATCGCGAAATGATTGGAGCTGTGGGGCAGAACCCTGGTGCCTTGGCCACCATATCCTCTATAAATTTCAGTTGATTCAAATAAGTTATTGAAAGAAGCCAGACCCTTCAAGTAGGTGTGCTCTGCCCTCATTCACCTCTCCTCATAGAGAGTGAGTATCCCTTTATTCCAGTGGATACATATTACAGTTTCACAAAATAATGTTAAACATGTATACACCCTTACACTGTTACTGATAATACCTATGACCCTGAACTATTGTTGAATACTTAATAGCTACATTCTAGACAATTACTAGATGAAATAATTTTATGCTCACTACTATTCATCATTTATTACCAGTAAAATTGATTCAAAAATAGTGTTTCGTAACTGTTGTTTGAAAAACACATGGTACACATACTTTTCCAGATATTTTAAAATGAATTCTTAGATTGTCATAGCAGAAGATCCGATGCATAGATCACATTACATTGCCTCACACACTTAGAAATGTTTTACCACTAGTCTTACTGAAGAACAGTCTGGGGAACAGCCTTGTTAAACTGTGTGGTGCTGTTGCAGAATAAACAAATCTGTGAAATTAAAATGGAGTCCAAAATTTCTTGTTTGATGACATTGACATTTCACATTGGGTGACAAAGGTGGGGCAAAAATAAAGGGGTGTTTTGCATCTCGTAATCTATATATCTTACTATGATTTGTTTATTTTTAGCAAAACTACTTGAACTTATTTAATTTAAACTGTAAGGTAGTAACAGAAAGACGGAAAGAAAAGGAAATATTCTAGAACTTGCCTGTGTAGTAACTGAAAAGATGTTTTTCAGTTATTTACAAAACATAATAAGCTCATTTTATGATCCTGCCCTGAAAGAAAAATAATTCTATTTCATCTTTTATGTTAGGAATAAGTATATGCCTGAGTAATTGTTTTGTTTAATGTTATGAACCCTGTGAGTTATATAATTGTCTAAATTTCACATTTTATTTTGGATGTTAAAATAATTAGAGCCAAGTTTGTGCCACATTTTTAATTTATGCTGCCCTTTCTAAAGGATATATCCTTTTAAGCTTCCTCAAAGCTGTTCTGAAACTATATGGGGCATAATTATATAATTTAAATAAAAATGATTATGTGGCTAGTTTCATTAGATTATTGTACATGGATATCCTCTATCTCCATGACAAGAGTATCTATACCTGCCAAGTTGTCTAGAATATTTATGGCACATGGTGAAGTCACACTTTCTTTTAGTGCTGGACAGAAACAGAACAATTCCTACTCTTTAGTTCAACATTTTATAGATTATATACAAATCACTTCACTTCATATTAAGGTGATATTACACAAAGTATGTCACCATAACTTCCAATCACATGTTGTCTTACACAAATTACATTTCGTGCCTGGGATAGACTTCACAATTACCGTAATCCCTGGAATATGTGAAGGTACCATGCTTAGCTCAATAGGAATGTCCTAATAAGCCACCTCTTAGGATCATTTTCCTTGCAAATATCCCATTGTTTCAGTTATCTATTACTGTATAAAAACTCTTCCATACTTAACGAAGTAACACTGCACCAGCCATTTGTTATTCTTATCTCTTCACAGTTTTAGGTGTTGACTGTATTCAGCTAAGCAGTGCTTCCTTCTAGTCTTCCATGCAATTGGGCAGTGACAGAGGTTGGAACCACTTCTGAGAATTCCACTCACATATGGGTGACAGGTGATTCTGGATGCATGCTGGAACTTCAGCAAAACCTGCTGACTGGGTTGCCTTCATGGTGCCCCTTCACATGACCTGGGTTCTAAGGGTAAACATCTTAAAAAAGAGATAGCTAGGAGAAAAATGTATTGCCTTTTCAAATCTAGCTTTAGAAAGAATGCAGCGGCATTCTAGTCACATTCTATTAGTTAGATGCTAGTCACTGAGTCCAGCTTATATTCAAGAAGAGGGTAATTAGACTTTGTATTTTAATACTATAAGTGTCTGAGAATATTTTGGACATCCTTGCAACACATCCCGCACAGCTTGCTTTTTGATGTTGATTCTTACTTGTTTCATATGGCTACATTTCCCTCTCTAGGTCTTCTGTACTCTAGGGAGGTGCCCTCTACTGAACCTTTGTCTACCTACAGATTGACATCACCACACAACATGCATCGTAATGACCTGGAGCTCCATGCCTTGTTGTCACTGTGTTGTCTCCCAAGTAATGCATCATTGCCATATCTGTATTTATTTCTTTATGCTTAAGGAGACAATATAGTATGCTCAGGTCAATTAATAAGAGCTTTCAGTCTTTGTTGCTGATGATAGTCTAAAATTTTATGTCTTCTCTAACAGGTATATTGATTAGAGCTTCTGCACATTTGTAATCATCCTAGTGCCTTATTTAACTCAGCAAAGTGGAACATAGTCTCCAGTGTGTCTTATTACTTTTCTTTCTGCATCAGTCAATAGTAACACCTCATAGACTATTTCACATTCTATTCAGTTGGTGATCTGTCTGGCTGAGTAGGGTTAAATCAAAAGACCAATTTATTCATGACATGATTCCAAATATTGAAAGGTTTGTTTTTACTGTAGGCACATGAGATCACTGCAGGGAATCAAAGGATTAGTTTTATGACTCCTGCTTCTATATATCATGCTTTCTAGAAATTACTGCCTGGAACAGTATTCTCTGCCCTTTGAAATGTAAAACCTTGAAAACATTCTATAGTACAATCTTGCCATTAGTCAAGGCAAGATTCAAAATATTTCTGCAGTTAGAGAAGTAATGAGAATTATGGAAATTATAATATTTATAGTATTTTTGTTAAGTGCATATTTAGTTAGGATATAGGGAATATTTTGCAGGCTTTTTGTGTGCAAGTGTATGTAAATAGGTTTAATGATAATGGAGCTCATTTGCTAAATCAGTGCTACTCTATGATATGTATAATAGTTGTTTCCAAATTCATGTAACTTGATCTCTTAAGTGGTATTATGGTGATGATCCTATTTGTTGCTCAATAATTTAATGTTTTATTTGAAACAAGAGTGATTTTTAACCACTGAACTACTGGTTTTTAAATCAGGTCAGTATCCTACAGTATGGGGGTTTAGTTTACTTTAGTTAAATTAATATGTCCAATTTGAAAGACACCTCAACTTCTTTTGCTTAGCACAACTGTATGAAATTTCCAACAGAGAAGAAACTTCCCACTATGTTTAAACTTTGAATGTGTTTACAGAGGGTTAAAAATACCAGTGCTTTACAGTCACATGTTGGTGAAAATGTCTTTGAAATAATTCATGAAGTTGGAAAAATGGAATTTTAGTAACAGAATATAAACAAGATTTAGTATTTGTACAACATTAGGGGATATTCAGTGTGTAAATATGTTTAATAGTATATTTTGTGCTATGTTAGCATTTTTATTATGGACCCCAGAGCATTTTAAATAGACTTATTAAAACCCTCACTTCTCTGCTCTGATTAGGGAAATGCTCACATCTTATGCTTGGCATTTTCCTCATAGTTCTAGAACAGGTACAATGGAGAATTATAGAGCAAGCGAATCAGATTGTAGACTGGAAAAATATAATCATTCATTGAGAGGACTACAGGGAAAGTTTTAAAGAATAAATCCAAAATATGCATATAAAACCTATATTACCACCATCTGTTGTGCTTATTGATGTTAAAAAGGAGAGTAAATCTCTTGGAATGTAAAACTTTTGGAAGTACTGTCTCTCAGAGTTATCAGTGAAATATCCCTTCAGTAACAGAAAATAATCAGAGAATATTAGGGTGGTCTGTGATGCTAGCTGTGAAAGAATTCACAAAAAGAAGAAAGTGCAGAGAGTAAAGGCTTTATTTTTACTTTCCCAAGGGAGGGACAGGGCTCTGTGCCGAGACATGCACTAGCAACAGCACCAGCACTGAGGGGTTAGGGCTTTGAGTTTTCATCAGGTAAGGGGGTGATTGTACAGCAGGATGTTTCAGTTAGGCTGCAACTTGATTCAATGTTATCTCTGGGTGCAGGGTTCAGTCATTTGGTTGTTGTGGTTTCGTATGTCCTCTTTTTTGGATTACTGGAGCCCCTGAACCTTCAGGGTGCTTCTAGTAATTTTCTAGTCCTGAGGATAAAGGCTTATAAAAACAATTAGGGTAAATTATGCTTTATGGGGTCTAGCCAGCTCTTGGAAAGAGGGCTTGAGAAAGTGGCTTTTGTCCTATTATTCCCCGCTCTGGTTTTTGAGATGAATTTATTCTTAATGACCTGGACCAGTTCTGGTTCTGGGGAGTAGGGAAAAAGGTTTCTTCTTCTGGAACTACTTTCTACAGATTATGGACATAGAGTTGTCCGTGCCTGTGGATCTGAGTATGGGTCATTAGGAGGGAGAGGGTAGAAGTGGACAGCCTGAAAGGTAAGAGCAGTAGCTGGGGGTCCTTTGAAAAAGGAGTCTCCTAGAGCTTGGACGCTTTTGGATGAAAGGCATAAGGTATCTTAGGGGACATGGCCCAAAAGCGACAATAAAGAGAAGAGCTGTGATAGGACCTAGGAAAGGAGGTCAGCCAGGAAAAATAAGAACTAGATATTGACCTTAAAATCCCGAAAAGGGAAAGGCGGAGTAGCAGGTAAATTCTGTAGGGCTGACACTGTATCAGTAGCTTTCAATAATTCTAAGTCAAGGGATGAAAGAAAAAAAATGAAACATTAGCTTGGAAGAAAAGAAAAATTGGGAGTTAATTCAGTTTGTGGGTGACAATTGGACATTGTGATTTCCATTGAATCACAATTTCTCATCCTTAAATCACCTTCATTTTATCAAAGAGACTGCCTGCATTAAGTCCAGTTTCAATTTGGCCTAATTATTTGCATGACTACAACAAAAATAGTAATTGATTGTATAAGCTCTTTCAAATCTGCTTTGTTGGAATTTTGCAAAGAACCTTCAGATTAAGTTTTAGTCAGCCTTTCAGGGCAAAGAAACCAAATCACACAGTTGCCATCTGGTTTTGACTGAAATACCTATAAGTTTGGGTGGATTTCTTAGGTTCTTGAGGTCCCGAAAATGTCTTGAGTTTCCTTCCTTGCCATGTTTCAGAAAAGCAACCTTCGTTCCTTAGTTGGAAAGACTACCATGAACCATGTGATCAAGCAAGGTGCCAGACCATTTCTCCAAGGAACTCTTATTGGTTTGAAAAGTCAACCTTAATTCCTTAAGGCTTTCTGGCAACATCCAGAGTCCAGGCATGACTCTTTCAATCATGACATTCCAGACAAAGACTTGGTTAATAAAACCATATTTGGAAACTGGCGCTATTGTAAAGGGAATAGATTCTTACTGGGTTTATACAAACAAACATATTACCATGAAAATAATACTCATTAAGAGTTGCTGAATTTTAAAGAGTTTAGATAGGGAGAAAAATATAAATGTTCCAATATTGCTTATGAGGGTATGCTTTACAAATTACTCTAGGGGAAAAAAACACCAAGTTTCCTGATATCTGGAAAATAAAAAGATGTAAAATTAGCAATATTTTGAATCAATTTTTGTTTTTGATTATTTGCCTATATTTCCTTGAATTCAGTTATTTCTTAGGGTTCCATAAATCTTCATTTACTTCAAAGATATGACCTGCTTAGATATCTGTAATTTAAAGTAAGTCAGTTCTTTTCATGAACCTTTCCAAAGAGACATTTGCAAATGTGTTAGAGTAAAACAATGACTTTATAAATGACAAAATTTAAAATGACATGGTTATAGTTTTGATTATGATGCAGTTGATAAAGAACTTTGCTTTTTTTGTAAGATAGAGCACTGTGAGATAATAATTTCTTGGTAAGTAATAATTATTATGAAATGACATAAAAGAACAATATAAATCCCATATTTTTAGATTCAACATAAAATTTCAAAATATATAGAGACTAAACAGTGTGCAAGATTTTAAAATGCTGTATAGGACTTACTGGAAGTGTGCATTGAACACTGGAAACAATTCATGAACTCCCAATGTTTGAGTTACAAATACCCAGAGTACCACTGCTTGATGTCCCCACAGAGAACCATCACTCTTGGCTTGTCCAATGTTACTGGCAGGACACCTGTTACCCTTGAGTGCTTCCTGTTTGAACTTGGCTCTAAATTTTTGCAAGTTCCTCCCTGTGGCAGGTCAAAATTTCTAGAAAATCTATTTAGATAAAAATATATGTATACAAATAGACTATAGTTATTATTATTCTGTTTGACAAAGTTTCCATGTAATTTCAAGCATATTAAATAGATCTAATTAGTTCAAAAACTTTTCTTTTATAAGGAGAGAATAAATCCTTGAGGCATTCCAGAGCCCATTGGAACAACCCAAGTGATTTCTCGGTTAAAAGGTCTTTTAAAATTCAAACTTTGGGAAGGTTGTCAAACAAGCTTAACTAAAAGTATAACATTACTTTTAACCTTGTTGTAAAACAAATATACTTTTTTGGTAATAACCCTAAAAGACATTAAACTTAAAACCGGTTTTGATATCAAGTAATTTGTCCAAACCACAGGATCCTGCTTAATTTCTATAAGTATTTAATATATTTAGGCCAATAAAATATTACCCTTAGTTATGCCATCCAGAGGCAGAAAACATACCACACATACTACATAGACAAACATATATCATGTAAAGACCACACACATGAAGATTGAACACATAAAGACCGTAAACATGATTTGACTTACTAAT